>JAVYIG010013186.1:0-48796 GCA_035222895.1 Strongylocentrotus droebachiensis
GTGGCTCTATGGTAGATGAATGGTGGCTCTATGGTAGATGAATGGTGGCTCTATGGTATATAAATGGTGGCTCTATGGTATTTAAATGGAGGCTCTATGGTAGATGAATGGTGGCTCTATGGTAGATGAATGGTGGCTCTATGGTAGATGAATGGTGGCTCTATGGTAGATGAATAGTGGCTCTATGGTAGATGAATGGTGGCTCTATGGTAGATGAATGGTGGCTCTATGGTACATGAATAGTGGCTCTATGGTAGATAAATGGTGGCTCTATGGTAGATGAATGGTGGCTCTATGGTATATAAATGGTGGCTCTATGGTATTTAAATGGTGGCTCTATGGTAGATGAATGGTGGCTCTATGGTAGATGAATGGTGGCTCTATGGTAGATGAATGGTGGCTCTATGGTAGATGAGTGGTAGATGAATGGTAGATGAATGGTAGCCCTAGGGTAGATGAATGGTGGCTCTATGGTAGATGAATGATGGCTCTATGGTAGATGAATGGTGGCTCTATGGTATAAAAATGGTGGCTCTATGGTATTTAAATGGTGGCTCTATGGTAGATGAATGGTGGCTCTATGGAAGATGAATGGTGGCTCTATGGTAGATGAATTGTGGCTCTATGGTAGATGAATGTTGGCTCTATGGTAGATGAATGGTGGCTCTATAGTTGATGAATTGTGGCTCAATGGTAGATGAATGCTGGCTGTATGGTAGATGAATGGTAGCTGTATGGTAGATGAATGGTAGATGAGTGGTGGATGAATGGTAGATGAATGGTAGCCCTATGGTAGATGAGTGGTGGCTCTATGGTAGATGAAAGATGGCTCTATGGTAGATGAATGGTAGCTCTATTGTAGATGGTTGGTAGCCTATGGTAGATGAGTGGTGGCTCTATGGTAGATGAGTGGTGGCTCTATGGTAGATGAGTGGTGGCTCTATGGTAGATGAATGGTGGCTCTATGGTAGATGGTTGGTAGCCCTATGGTAGATGAGTGGTGGCTCTATGGTAGATGAGTGGTGGCTCTATGGTAGATGAATGGTGGCTCTATGGTAGATGAATGGTGGCTCTATGGTAGATGAATGGTGGCTCTATGGTAGATGAATGGTGGCTCTATGGTAGATGAATGGTGACTCTATGGTGATGAATGGTGGCTCTATGGTAGATGAATGGTGGCTCTATGGTAGATGAATGGTAGCTCTATGGTAGATGAATGGTGGCTCTATGGTAGATGAATGGTGGCTCAATGGTAGATGAATGGCTCTATGGTAGATGAATTGTGGATCTATTGTAGATGAATGGTGGATCTATGGTAGATGAATGGTGGCTCTATGGTAGATGAATGGTGGCTCTATGGTAGATGAATGGTGGCTCTATGGTATATAAATGGTGGTTCTATGGTATTTAAATGGTGGCTCTATGGTAGATAAATGGTGGCTCTATGGTAGATGAATGGTGGCTCTATGGTGATGAGTGGTAGATGAATGGTAGATGAATGGTAGCCCTAGGGTAGATGAATGGTGGCTCTATGGTAGATGAATGATGGCTCTATGGTATATAAATGGTGGCTCTATGGTATTTAAATGGTGGCTCTATGGTAGATGAATGGTGGATCTATGGTAGATGAATGGTGGCTCTATGGTAGATGAATGGTGGCTCTATGGTAGATGAATAGTGGCTCTATCGTAGATGAATGGTGGCTCTATAGTTGATGAATGGTGGCTCTATGGTAGATGAATGGTGGCTGTATGGTAGATGAATGGTAGATGAGTGGTGGATGAATGGTAGATGAATGGTAGCCCTATGGAAGATGAGTGGTGGCTCTATGGTAGATGAATGGTGGCTCTATGGTAGATGAATGGTAGATGAGTGGTGAATAAATGGTAGATGAATGATGGCCCTATGGTAGATGAATGGTGGCTCTATGGTAGATGAATGGTGGCTCTATGGTAGATGAATGGTGGCTCTATGGTATATAAATGGTGGCTCTATGGTATTTAAATGGTGGCTCTATGGTAGATGAATGGTGGCTCTATGGTAGATGAATGGTGGCTCTATGGTAGATGAATGGTGGATCTATGGTAGATGAATGGTGGCTCTATGGTAGATGAATGGTGGCTCTATGGTAGATGAATGGTGGCTCTATGGTATATAAATGGTGGCTCTATGGTATTTAAATGGTGGCTCTATGGTAGATGAATGGTGGCTCTATGGTAGATGAATGGTGGCTCTATGGTAGATGAATGGTGGCTCTATGGTAGATGAATAGTGGCTCTATGGTAGATGAATGGTGGCTCTATGGTAGATGAGTGGTGGCTCTATGGTAGATGAATGGTGGCTCTATTGTAGATGGTTGGTAGCCCTATGGTAGATGAGTGGTGGCTCTATGGTAGATGAATGGTGGCTCTATGGTAGATGAATGGTAGATGAGTGGTGAATAAATGGTAGATGAATGATGGCCCTATGGTAGATGAATGGTGGCTCTATGGTAGATGAATGGTGGCTCTATGGTAGATGAATGGTGGCTCTATGGTATATAAATGGTGGCTCTATGGTATTTAAATGGTGGCTCTATGGTAGATGAATGGTGGCTCTATGGTAGATGAATGGTGGCTCTATGGTAGATGAATGGTGGATCTATGGTAGATGAATGGTGGCTCTATGGTAGATGAATGGTGGCTCTATGGTAGATGAATGGTGGCTCTATGGTATATAAATGGTGGCTCTATGGTATTTAAATGGTGGCTCTATGGTAGATGAATGGTGGCTCTATGGTAGATGAATGGTGGCTCTATGGTAGATGAATGGTGGCTCTATGGTAGATGAATAGTGGCTCTATGGTAGATGAATGGTGGCTCTATGGTAGATGAGTGGTGGCTCTATGGTAGATGAATGGTGGCTCTATTGTAGATGGTTGGTAGCCCTATGGTAGATGAGTGGTGGCTCTATGGTAGATGAATGGTGGCTCTATGGTAGATGAATGGTAGATGAGTGGTGAATAAATGGTAGATGAATGATGGCCCTATGGTGATGAATGGTGGCTCTATGGTAGATGAATGGTGGCTCTATGGTAGATGAATGGTGGCTCTATGGTATATAAATGGTGGCTCTATGGTATTTAAATGGTGGCTCTATGGTAGATGAATGGTGGCTCTATGGTAGATGAATGGTGGCTCTATGGTATTTAAATGGAGGCTCTATGGTAGATGAATGGTGGCTCTATGGTAGATGAATGGTGGCTCTATGGTAGATGAATTGTGGCTCTATGGTAGATGAATGTTGGCTCTATGGTAGATGAATGGTGGCTCTATAGTTGATGAATGGTGGCTCAATGGTAGATGAATGCTGGCTGTATGGTAGATAAATGGTAGCTGTATGGTAGATGAATGGTAGATGAGTGGTGGATGAATGGTAGATGAATGGTAGCCCTATGGTAGATGAGTGGTGGCTCTATGGTAGATGAAAGATGGCTCTATGGTAGATGAATGGTAGCTCTATTGTAGATGGTTGGTAGCCCTATGGTAGATGAGTGGTGGCTCTATGGTAGATGAGTGGTGGCTCTATGGTAGATGAATGGTGGCTCTATTGTAGATGGTTGGTAGCCCTATGGTAGATGAGTGGTGGCTCTATGGTAGATGACTGGTGGCTCTATGGTAGATGAATGGTGGCTCTATGGTAGATGAATGGTGGCTCTATGGTAGATGAATGGTGGCTCTATGGTAGATGAATGGTGGCTCTATGGTAGATGAGTGGTGGCCCTATGGTAGATGAATGGGGGCTCTATGGTAGATGAATGGTAGATGAGTGGTGAATAAATGGTAGATGAATGATGGCCCTATGGTGATGAATGGTGGCTCTATGGTAGATGAATGGTGGCTCTATGGTAGATGAATGGTGGCTCTATGGTATATAAATGGTGGCTCTATGGTATTTAAATGGTGGCTCTATGGTAGATGAATGGTGGCTCTATGGTAGATGAATGGTGGCTCTATGGTAGATGAATGGTGGCTCTATGGTAGATGAATGGTGGCTCTATGGTAGATGAATGGTGGCTCTATGGTAGATGAATGGTGGCTCTATGGTATATAAATGGTGGCTCTATGGTATTTAAATGGAGGCTCTATGGTAGATGAATGGTGGCTCTATGGTAGATGAATGGTGGCTCTATGGTAGATGAATGGTGGCTCTATGGTAGATGAATAGTGGCTCTATGGTAGATGAATGGTGGCTCTATGGTAGATGAATGGTGGCTCTATGGTACATGAATAGTGGCTCTATGGTAGATAAATGGTGGCTCTATGGTAGATGAATGGTGGCTCTATGGTATATAAATGGTGGCTCTATGGTATTTAAATGGTGGCTCTATGGTAGATGAATGGTGGCTCTATGGTAGATGAATGGTGGCTCTATGGTAGATGAATGGTGGCTCTATGGTAGATGAGTGGTAGATGAATGGTAGATGAATGGTAGCCCTAGGGTAGATGAATGGTGGCTCTATGGTAGATGAATGATGGCTCTATGGTAGATGACTGGTGGCTCTATGGTATAAAAATGGTGGCTCTATGGTATTTAAATGGTGGCTCTATGGTAGATGAATGGTGGCTCTATGGAAGATGAATGGTGGCTCTATGGTAGATGAATTGTGGCTCTATGGTAGATGAATGTTGGCTCTATGGTAGATGAATGGTGGCTCTATAGTTGATGAATTGTGGCTCAATGGTAGATGAATGCTGGCTGTATGGTAGATGAATGGTAGCTGTATGGTAGATGAATGGTAGATGAGTGGTGGATGAATGGTAGATGAATGGTAGCCCTATGGTAGATGAGTGGTGGCTCTATGGTAGATGAAAGATGGCTCTATGGTAGATGAATGGTAGCTCTATTGTAGATGGTTGGTAGCCTATGGTAGATGAGTGGTGGCTCTATGGTAGATGAGTGGTGGCTCTATGGTAGATGAGTGGTGGCTCTATGGTAGATGAATGGTGGCTCTATGGTAGATGGTTGGTAGCCCTATGGTAGATGAGTGGTGGCTCTATGGTAGATGAGTGGTGGCTCTATGGTAGATGAATGGTGGCTCTATGGTAGATGAATGGTGGCTCTATGGTAGATGAATGGTGGCTCTATGGTAGATGAATGGTGGCTCTATGGTAGATGAATGGTGACTCTATGGTGATGAATGGTGGCTCTATGGTAGATGAATGGTGGCTCTATGGTAGATGAATGGTAGCTCTATGGTAGATGAATGGTGGCTCTATGGTAGATGAATGGTGGCTCTATGGTAGATGAATGGCTCTATGGTAGATGAATTGTGGATCTATTGTAGATGAATGGTGGATCTATGGTAGATGAATGGTGGCTCTATGGTAGATGAATGGTGGCTCTATGGTAGATGAATGGTGGCTCTATGGTATATAAATGGTGGTTCTATGGTATTTAAATGGTGGCTCTATGGTAGATAAATGGTGGCTCTATGGTAGATGAATGGTGGCTCTATGGTGATGAGTGGTAGATGAATGGTAGATGAATGGTAGCCCTAGGGTAGATGAATGGTGGCTCTATGGTAGATGAATGATGGCTCTATGGTATATAAATGGTGGCTCTATGGTATTTAAATGGTGGCTCTATGGTAGATGAATGGTGGATCTATGGTAGATGAATGGTGGCTCTATGGTAGATGAATGGTGGCTCTATGGTAGATGAATAGTGGCTCTATCGTAGATGAATGGTGGCTCTATAGTTGATGAATGGTGGCTCTATGGTAGATGAATGGTGGCTGTATGGTAGATGAATGGTAGATGAGTGGTGGATGAATGGTAGATGAATGGTAGCCCTATGGAAGATGAGTGGTGGCTCTATGGTAGATGAATGGTGGCTCTATGGTTGATGAATGGTGGCTCTATGGTAGATGGATGGTAGCCCTATGGTAGATGAGTGGTGGCTCTATGGTAGATGAGTGGTGGCTCTATGGTAGATGAATGGTGGCTCTATGGTAGATGAATGGTGGCTCTATGGTAGATGAATGGTGGCTCTATGGTAGATGAATGGTAGCCCTAGGGTAGATGAATGGTGGCTCTATGGTAGATGAATGATGGCTCTATGGTAGATGAATGGTGGCTCTATGGTATAAAAATGGTGGCTCTATGGTATTTAAATGGTGGCTCTATGGTAGATGAATGGTGGCTCTATGGTAGATGAATGGTGGCTCTATGGTAGATGAGTGGTGGCTCTATGGTAGATGAATGGTGGCTCTATGGTAGATGAATGGTGGCTCTATGGTAGATGAATGGTGGCTCTATGGTAGATGAGTGGTAGATGAATGGTAGATGAATGGTAGCCCTAGGGTAGATGAATGGTGGCTCTATGGTAGATGAATGATGGCTCTATGGTAGATGAATGGTGGCTCTATGGTATAAAAATGGTGGCTCTATGGTATTTAAATGGTGGCTCTATGGTAGATGAATGGTGGCTCTATGGAAGATGAATGGTGGCTCTATGGTAGATGAATTGTGGCTCTATGGTAGATGAATGTTGGCTCTATGGTAGATGAATGGTGGCTCTATAGTTGATGAATGGTGGCTCAATGGTAGATGAATGCTGGCTGTATGGTAGATGAATGGTAGCTGTATGGTAGATGAATGGTAGATGAGTGGTGGATGAATGGTAGATGAATGGTAGCCCTATGGTAGATGAGTGGTGGCTCTATGGTAGATGAAAGATGGCTCTATGGTAGATGAATGGTAGCTCTATTGTAGATGGTTGGTAGCCCTATGGTAGATGAGTGGTGGCTCTATGGTAGATGAGTGGTGGCTCTATGGTAGATGAGTGGTGGCTCTATGGTAGATGAATGGTGGCTCTATGGTAGATGGTTGGTAGCCCTATGGTAGATGAGTGGTGGCTCTATGGTAGATGAGTGGTGGCTCTATGGTAGATGAATGGTGGCTCTATGGTAGATGAATGGTGGCTCTATGGTAGATGAATGTGGGGGAATTGTAGATGAATGGTGGCTCTATGGTAGATGAATGGTGGCTCTATGGTAGATGAGTGGTGGCCCTATGGTAGATGAGTGGTGGATGAATTGTAGATTTATGGTAGCCATATGGTAGATGAGTGGTGGCTCTATGGTAGATGAATGGTGGCTCTATGGTAGATGAATGGTGGCTCTATGGTAGATTAATGGTGACTCTATGGTAGATGAATGGTGGCTCTATGGTAGATGAATGGTGGCTCTATGGTAGATGAATGGTGGCTCTATGGTAGATGAATGGTGGCTCTATGGTAGATGGTTGGTAGCCCTATGGTAGATGAGTGGTGGCTCTATGGTAGATGAGTGGTGGCTCTATGGTAGATGAATGGTGGCTCTATGGTAGATGAATGGTGGCTCTATGGTAGATGAATGGTGGCTCTATGGTAGATGAATGGTGGCTCTATGGTAGATGAATGGTGACTCTATGGTGATGAATGGTGGCTCTATGGTAGATGAATGGTGGCTCTATGGTAGATGAATGGTAGCTCTATGGTAGATGAATGGTGGCTCTATGGTAGATGAATGGTGGCTCTATGGTAGATGAATGGCTCTATGGTAGATGAATTGTGGATCTATTGTAGATGAATGGTGGATCTATGGTAGATGAATGGTGGCTCTATGGTAGATGAATGGTGGCTCTATGGTAGATGAATGGTGGCTCTATGGTATATAAATGGTGGTTCTATGGTATTTAAATGGTGGCTCTATGGTAGATAAATGGTGGCTCTATGGTAGATGAATGGTGGCTCTATGGTGATGAGTGGTAGATGAATGGTAGATGAATGGTAGCCCTAGGGTAGATGAATGGTGGCTCTATGGTAGATGAATGATGGCTCTATGGTATATAAATGGTGGCTCTATGGTATTTAAATGGTGGCTCTATGGTAGATGAATGGTGGATCTATGGTAGATGAATGGTGGCTCTATGGTAGATGAATGGTGGCTCTATGGTAGATGAATAGTGGCTCTATCGTAGATGAATGGTGGCTCTATAGTTGATGAATGGTGGCTCTATGGTAGATGAATGGTGGCTGTATGGTAGATGAATGGTAGATGAGTGGTGGATGAATGGTAGATGAATGGTAGCCCTATGGAAGATGAGTGGTGGCTCTATGGTAGATGAATGGTGGCTCTATGGTAGATGAATGGTGGCTCTATGGTAGATGAGTGGTAGATGAATGGTAGATGAATGGTAGCCCTAGGGTAGATGAATGGTGGCTCTATGGTAGATGAATGATGGCTCTATGGTAGATGAATGGTGGCTCTATGGTATAAAAATGGTGGCTCTATGGTATTTAAATGGTGGCTCTATGGTAGATGAATGGTGGCTCTATGGAAGATGAATGGTGGCTCTATGGTAGATGAATTGTGGCTCTATGGTAGATGAATGTTGGCTCTATGGTAGATGAATGGTGGCTCTATAGTTGATGAATTGTGGCTCAATGGTAGATGAATGCTGGCTGTATGGTAGATGAATGGTAGCTGTATGGTAGATGAATGGTAGATGAGTGGTGGATGAATGGTAGATGAATGGTAGCCCTATGGTAGATGAGTGGTGGCTCTATGGTAGATGAAAGATGGCTCTATGGTAGATGAATGGTAGCTCTATTGTAGATGGTTGGTAGCCTATGGTAGATGAGTGGTGGCTCTATGGTAGATGAGTGGTGGCTCTATGGTAGATGAGTGGTGGCTCTATGGTAGATGAATGGTGGCTCTATGGTAGATGGTTGGTAGCCCTATGGTAGATGAGTGGTGGCTCTATGGTAGATGAGTGGTGGCTCTATGGTAGATGAATGGTGGCTCTATGGTAGATGAATGGTGGCTCTATGGTAGATGAATGGTGGCTCTATGGTAGATGAATGGTGGCTCTATGGTAGATGAATGGTGACTCTATGGTGATGAATGGTGGCTCTATGGTAGATGAATGGTGGCTCTATGGTAGATGAATGGTAGCTCTATGGTAGATGAATGGTGGCTCTATGGTAGATGAATGGTGGCTCTATGGTAGATGAATGGCTCTATGGTAGATGAATTGTGGATCTATTGTAGATGAATGGTGGATCTATGGTAGATGAATGGTGGCTCTATGGTAGATGAATGGTGGCGCTATGGTAGATGAATGGTGGCTCTATGGTATATAAATGGTGGTTCTATGGTATTTAAATGGTGGCTCTATGGTAGATAAATGGTGGCTCTATGGTAGATGAATGGTGGCTCTATGGTGATGAGTGGTATATGAATGGTAGATGAATGGTAGCCCTAGGGTAGATGAATGGTGGCTCTATGGTAGATGAATGATGGCTCTATGGTATATAAATGGTGGCTCTATGGTATTTAAATGGTGGCTCTATGGTAGATGAATGGTGGATCTATGGTAGATGAATGGTGGCTCTATGGTAGATGAATGGTGGCTCTATGGTAGATGAATAGTGGCTCTATCGTAGATGAATGGTGGCTCTATAGTTGATGAATGGTGGCTCTATGGTAGATGAATGGTGGCTGTATGGTAGATGAATGGTAGATGAGTGGTGGATGAATGGTAGATGAATGGTAGCCCTATGGAAGATGAGTGGTGGCTCTATGGTAGATGAATGGTGGCTCTATGGTTGATGAATGGTGGCTCTATGGTAGATGGATGGTAGCCCTATGGTAGATGAGTGGTGGCTCTATGGTAGATGAGTGGTGGCTCTATGGTAGATGAATGGTGGCTCTATGGTAGATGAATGGTGGCTCTATGGTAGATGAATGGTGGCTCTATGGTAGATGAATGGTGGCTCTATGGTGGGTGAATGGTAGATGAGTGGTGGGTGAATGGTAGATGAATGGTGGCTCTATGGTAGATGAATGGTGGCTCTATGGTGGGTGAATGGTAGATGAGTGGTGGGTGAATGGTAGATGAATGGTGGCTCTATGGTAGATGAATGGTGGCTCTATGGTAGATGAATGGTGGCTCTATGGTAGATGAATGGTGGCTCTATGGTAGATGAATGGTGGCTCTATGGTAGATGAATGGTGGCTCTATGGTAGATGAATGGTGGTTCTATGGTAGATGAATGGTGGCTCTATGGTAGATGAATGGTGGCTCTATGGTAGATGAATGGTGGCTCTATGGTAGATGAATGGTGGCTCTATGGTAGATGAATTGTGGATCTATTGTAGATGAATGGTGGATCTATGGTAGATGAATGGTGGCTCTATGGTAGATGAATGGTGGCTCTATGGTAGATGAATGGTGGCTCTATGGTATATAAATGGTGGTTCTATGGTATTTAAATGGTGGCTCTATGGTAGATGAATGGTGGCTCTATGGTAGATGAATGGTGGCTCTATGGTATATAAATGGTGGCTCTATGGTATTTAAATGGTGGCTCTATGGTAGATGAATGGTGGCTCTATGGTAGATGAATGGTGGCTCTATGGTAGATGAATGGTGGCTCTATGGTAGATGAATAGTGGCTCTATGGTAGATGAATGGTGGCTCTATGGTAGATGAATGGTGGCTCTATGGTAGATGAATAGTGGCTCTATGGTAGATAAATGGTGGCTCTATGGTAGATGAATGGTGGCTCTATGGTATATAAATGGTGGCTCTATGGTATTTAAATGGTGGCTCTATGGTAGATGAATGGTGGCTCTATGGTAGATGAATGGTGGCTCTATGGTAGATGAATGGTGGCTCTATGGTAGATGAGTGGTAGATGAATGGTAGATGAATGGTAGCCCTAGGGTAGATGAATGGTGGCTCTATGGTAGATGAATGATGGCTCTATGGTAGATGAATGGTGGCTCTATGGTATAAAAATGGTGGCTCTATGGTATTTAAATGGTGGCTCTATGGTAGATGAATGGTGGCTCTATGGAAGATGAATGGTGGCTCTATGGTAGATGAATTGTGGCTCTATGGTAGATGAATGTTGGCTCTATGGTAGATGAATGGTGGCTCTATAGTTGATGAATGGTGGCTCAATGGTAGATGAATGCTGGCTGTATGGTAGATGAATGGTAGCTGTATGGTAGATGAATGGTAGATGAGTGGTGGATGAATGGTAGATGAATGGTAGCCCTATGGTAGATGAGTGGTGGCTCTATGGTAGATGAAAGATGGCTCTATGGTAGATGAATGGTAGCTCTATTGTAGATGGTTGGTAGCCCTATGGTAGATGAGTGGTGGCTCTATGGTAGATGAGTGGTGGCTCTATGGTAGATGAGTGGTGGCTCTATGGTAGATGAATGGTGGCTCTATGGTAGATGGTTGGTAGCCCTATGGTAGATGAGTGGTGGCTCTATGGTAGATGAGTGGTGGCTCTATGGTAGATGAATGGTGGCTCTATGGTAGATGAATGGTGGCTCTATGGTAGATGAATGTGGGGGAATTGTAGATGAATGGTGGCTCTATGGTAGATGAATGGTGGCTCTATGGTAGATGAGTGGTGGCCCTATGGTAGATGAGTGGTGGATGAATTGTAGATTTATGGTAGCCATATGGTAGATGAGTGGTGGCTCTATGGTAGATGAATGGTGGCTCTATGGTAGATGAATGGTGGCTCTATGGTAGATTAATGGTGACTCTATGGTAGATGAATGGTGGCTCTATGGTAGATGAATGGTGGCTCTATTGTAGATGAATGGTGGCTCTATGGTAGATGAGTGGTGGCTCTATGGTAGATGAGTGGTGGCTCTATGGTAGATGAATGGTGGCTCTATGGTAGATGGTTGGTAGCCCTATGGTAGATGAGTGGTGGCTCTATGGTAGATGACTGGTGGCTCTATGGTAGATGAATGGTGGCTCTATGGTAGATGAATGGTGGCTCTATGGTAGATGAATGGTGGCTCTATGGTAGATGAATGGTGGCTCTATGGTAGATGAGTGGTGGCCCTATGGTAGATGAATGGGGGCTCTATGGTAGATGAATGGTAGATGAGTGGTGAATAAATGGTAGATGAATGATGGCCCTATGGTGATGAATGGTGGCTCTATGGTAGATGAATGGTGGCTCTATGGTAGATGAATGGTGGCTCTATGGTATATAAATGGTGGCTCTATGGTATTTAAATGGTGGCTCTATGGTAGATGAATGGTGGCTCTATGGTAGATGAATGGTGGCTCTATGGTAGATGAATGGTGGCTCTATGGTAGATGAATGGTGGCTCTATGGTAGATGAATGGTGGCTCTATGGTAGATGAATGGTGGCTCTATGGTATATAAATGGTGGCTCTATGGTATTTAAATGGAGGCTCTATGGTAGATGAATGGTGGCTCTATGGTAGATGAATGGTGGCTCTATGGTAGATGAATGGTGGCTCTATGGTAGATGAATAGTGGCTCTATGGTAGATGAATGGTGGCTCTATGGTAGATGAATGGTGGCTCTATGGTACATGAATAGTGGCTCTATGGTAGATAAATGGTGGCTCTATGGTAGATGAATGGTGGCTCTATGGTATATAAATGGTGGCTCTATGGTATTTAAATGGTGGCTCTATGGTAGATGAATGGTGGCTCTATGGTAGATGAATGGTGGCTCTATGGTAGATGAATGGTGGCTCTATGGTAGATGAGTGGTAGATGAATGGTAGATGAATGGTAGCCCTAGGGTAGATGAATGGTGGCTCTATGGTAGATGAATGATGGCTCTATGGTAGATGAATGGTGGCTCTATGGTATAAAAATGGTGGCTCTATGGTATTTAAATGGTGGCTCTATGGTAGATGAATGGTGGCTCTATGGAAGATGAATGGTGGCTCTATGGTAGATGAATTGTGGCTCTATGGTAGATGAATGTTGGCTCTATGGTAGATGAATGGTGGCTCTATAGTTGATGAATTGTGGCTCAATGGTAGATGAATGCTGGCTGTATGGTAGATGAATGGTAGCTGTATGGTAGATGAATGGTAGATGAGTGGTGGATGAATGGTAGATGAATGGTAGCCCTATGGTAGATGAGTGGTGGCTCTATGGTAGATGAAAGATGGCTCTATGGTAGATGAATGGTAGCTCTATTGTAGATGGTTGGTAGCCCTATGGTAGATGAGTGGTGGCTCTATGGTAGATGAGTGGTGGCTCTATGGTAGATGAGTGGTGGCTCTATGGTAGATGAATGGTGGCTCTATGGTAGATGGTTGGTAGCCCTATGGTAGATGAGTGGTGGCTCTATGGTAGATGAGTGGTGGCTCTATGGTAGATGAATGGTGGCTCTATGGTAGATGAATGGTGGCTCTATGGTAGATGAATGGTGGCTCTATGGTAGATGAATGGTGGCTCTATGGTAGATGAATGGTGACTCTATGGTGATGAATGGTGGCTCTATGGTAGATGAATGGTGGCTCTATGGTAGATGAATGGTAGCTCTATGGTAGATGAATGGTGGCTCTATGGTAGATGAATGGTGGCTCTATGGTAGATGAATGGCTCTATGGTAGATGAATTGTGGATCTATTGTAGATGAATGGTGGATCTATGGTAGATGAATGGTGGCTCTATGGTAGATGAATGGTGGCTCTATGGTAGATGAATGGTGGCTCTATGGTATATAAATGGTGGTTCTATGGTATTTAAATGGTGGCTCTATGGTAGATAAATGGTGGCTCTATGGTAGATGAATGGTGGCTCTATGGTGATGAGTGGTAGATGAATGGTAGATGAATGGTAGCCCTAGGGTAGATGAATGGTGGCTCTATGGTAGATGAATGATGGCTCTATGGTATATAAATGGTGGCTCTATGGTATTTAAATGGTGGCTCTATGGTAGATGAATGGTGGATCTATGGTAGATGAATGGTGGCTCTATGGTAGATGAATGGTGGCTCTATGGTAGATGAATAGTGGCTCTATCGTAGATGAATGGTGGCTCTATAGTTGATGAATGGTGGCTCTATGGTAGATGAATGGTGGCTGTATGGTAGATGAATGGTAGATGAGTGGTGGATGAATGGTAGATGAATGGTAGCCCTATGGAAGATGAGTGGTGGCTCTATGGTAGATGAATGGTGGCTCTATGGTTGATGAATGGTGGCTCTATGGTAGATGGATGGTAGCCCTATGGTAGATGAGTGGTGGCTCTATGGTAGATGAGTGGTGGCTCTATGGTAGATGAATGGTGGCTCTATGGTAGATGAATGGTGGCTCTATGGTAGATGAATGGTGGCTCTATGGTAGATGAATGGTGGCTCTATGGTGGGTGAATGGTAGATGAGTGGTGGGTGAATGGTAGATGAATGGTGGCTCTATGGTAGATGAATGGTGGCTCTATGGTGGGTGAATGGTAGATGAGTGGTGGGTGAATGGTAGATGAATGGTGGCTCTATGGTAGATGAATGGTGGCTCTATGGTAGATGAATGGTGGCTCTATGGTAGATGAATGGTGGCTCTATGGTAGATGAATGGTGGCTCTATGGTAGATGAATGGTGGCTCTATGGTAGATGAATGGTGGTTCTATGGTAGATGAATGGTGGCTCTATGGTAGATGAATGGTGGCTCTATGGTAGATGAATGGTGGCTCTATGGTAGATGAATGGTGGCTCTATGGTAGATGAATTGTGGATCTATTGTAGATGAATGGTGGATCTATGGTAGATGAATGGTGGCTCTATGGTAGATGAATGGTGGCTCTATGGTAGATGAATGGTGGCTCTATGGTATATAAATGGTGGTTCTATGGTATTTAAATGGTGGCTCTATGGTAGATGAATGGTGGCTCTATGGTAGATGAATGGTGGCTCTATGGTATATAAATGGTGGCTCTATGGTATTTAAATGGTGGCTCTATGGTAGATGAATGGTGGCTCTATGGTAGATGAATGGTGGCTCTATGGTAGATGAATGGTGGCTCTATGGTAGATGAATAGTGGCTCTATGGTAGATGAATGGTGGCTCTATGGTAGATGAATGGTGGCTCTATGGTAGATGAATAGTGGCTCTATGGTAGATAAATGGTGGCTCTATGGTAGATGAATGGTGGCTCTATGGTATATAAATGGTGGCTCTATGGTATTTAAATGGTGGCTCTATGGTAGATGAATGGTGGCTCTATGATAGATGAATGGTGGCTCTATGGTAGATGAATGGTGGCTCTATGGTAGATGAGTGGTAGATGAATGGTAGATGAATGGTAGCCCTAGGGTAGATGAATGGTGGCTCTATGGTAGATGAATGATGGCTCTATGGTAGATGAATGGTGGCTCTATGGTATAAAAATGGTGGCTCTATGGTATTTAAATGGTGGCTCTATGGTAGATGAATGGTGGCTCTATGGAAGATGAATGGTGGCTCTATGGTAGATGAATTGTGGCTCTATGGTAGATGAATGTTGGCTCTATGGTAGATGAATGGTGGCTCTATAGTTGATGAATGGTGGCTCAATGGTAGATGAATGCTGGCTGTATGGTAGATGAATGGTAGCTGTATGGTAGATGAATGGTAGATGAGTGGTGGATGAATGGTAGATGAATGGTAGCCCTATGGTAGATGAGTGGTGGCTCTATGGTAGATGAAAGATGGCTCTATGGTAGATGAATGGTAGCTCTATTGTAGATGGTTGGTAGCCCTATGGTAGATGAGTGGTGGCTCTATGGTAGATGAGTGGTGGCTCTATGGTAGATGAGTGGTGGCTCTATGGTAGATGAATGGTGGCTCTATGGTAGATGGTTGGTAGCCCTATGGTAGATGAGTGGTGGCTCTATGGTAGATGAGTGGTGGCTCTATGGTAGATGAATGGTGGCTCTATGGTAGATGAATGGTGGCTCTATGGTAGATGAATGTGGGGGAATTGTAGATGAATGGTGGCTCTATGGTAGATGAATGGTGGCTCTATGGTAGATGAGTGGTGGCCCTATGGTAGATGAGTGGTGGATGAATTGTAGATTTATGGTAGCCATATGGTAGATGAGTGGTGGCTCTATGGTAGATGAATGGTGGCTCTATGGTAGATGAATGGTGGCTCTATGGTAGATTAATGGTGACTCTATGGTAGATGAATGGTGGCTCTATGGTAGATGAATGGTGGCTCTATGGTAGATGAATGGTGGCTCTATGGTAGATGAATGGTGGCTCTATGGTAGATGGTTGGTAGCCCTATGGTAGATGAGTGGTGGCTCTATGGTAGATGAGTGGTGGCTCTATGGTAGATGAATGGTGGCTCTATGGTAGATGAATGGTGGCTCTATGGTAGATTAATGGTGGCTCTATGGTAGATGAATGGTGGCTCTATGGTAGATGAATGGTGACTCTATGGTGATGAATGGTGGCTCTATGGTAGATGAATGGTGGCTCTATGGTAGATGAATGGTAGCTCTATGGTAGATGAATGGTGGCTCTATGGTAGATGAATGGTGGCTCTATGGTAGATGAATGGCTCTATGGTAGATGAATTGTGGATCTATTGTAGATGAATGGTGGATCTATGGTAGATGAATGGTGGCTCTATGGTAGATGAATGGTGGCTCTATGGTAGATGAATGGTGGCTCTATGGTATATAAATGGTGGTTCTATGGTATTTAAATGGTGGCTCTATGGTAGATAAATGGTGGCTCTATGGTAGATGAATGGTGGCTCTATGGTGATGAGTGGTAGATGAATGGTAGATGAATGGTAGCCCTAGGGTAGATGAATGGTGGCTCTATGGTAGATGAATGATGGCTCTATGGTATATAAATGGTGGCTCTATGGTATTTAAATGGTGGCTCTATGGTAGATGAATGGTGGATCTATGGTAGATGAATGGTGGCTCTATGGTAGATGAATGGTGGCTCTATGGTAGATGAATAGTGGCTCTATCGTAGATGAATGGTGGCTCTATAGTTGATGAATGGTGGCTCTATGGTAGATGAATGGTGGCTGTATGGTAGATGAATGGTAGATGAGTGGTGGATGAATGGTAGATGAATGGTAGCCCTATGGAAGATGAGTGGTGGCTCTATGGTAGATGAATGGTGGCTCTATGGTTGATGAATGGTGGCTCTATGGTAGATGGATGGTAGCCCTATGGTAGATGAGTGGTGGCTCTATGGTAGATGAGTGGTGGCTCTATGGTAGATGAATGGTGGCTCTATGGTAGATGAATGGTGGCTCTATGGTAGATGAATGGTGGCTCTATGGTAGATGAATGGTGGCTCTATGGTGGGTGAATGGTAGATGAGTGGTGGGTGAATGGTAGATGAATGGTGGCTCTATGGTAGATGAATGGTGGCTCTATGGTGGGTGAATGGTAGATGAGTGGTGGGTGAATGGTAGATGAATGGTGGCTCTATGGTAGATGAATGGTGGCTCTATGGTAGATGAATGGTGGCTCTATGGTAGATGAATGGTGGCTCTATGGTAGATGAATGGTGGCTCTATGGTAGATGAATGGTGGCTCTATGGTAGATGAATGGTGGTTCTATGGTAGATGAATGGTGGCTCTATGGTAGATGAATGGTGGCTCTATGGTAGATGAATGGTGGCTCTATGGTAGATGAATGGTGGCTCTATGGTAGATGAATTGTGGATCTATTGTAGATGAATGGTGGATCTATGGTAGATGAATGGTGGCTCTATGGTAGATGAATGGTGGCTCTATGGTAGATGAATGGTGGCTCTATGGTATATAAATGGTGGTTCTATGGTATTTAAATAGTGGCTCTATGGTAGATGAATGGTGGCTCTATGGTAGATGAATGGTGGCTCTATGGTATATAAATGGTGGCTCTATGGTATTTAAATGGTGGCTCTATGGTAGATGAATGGTGGCTCTATGGTAGATGAATGGTGGCTCTATGGTAGATGAATGGTGGCTCTATGGTAGATGAATAGTGGCTCTATGGTAGATGAATGGTGGCTCTATGGTAGATGAATGGTGGCTCTATGGTAGATGAATAGTGGCTCTATGGTAGATAAATGGTGGCTCTATGGTAGATGAATGGTGGCTCTATGGTATATAAATGGTGGCTCTATGGTATTTAAATGGTGGCTCTATGGTAGATGAATGGTGGCTCTATGGTAGATGAATGGTGGCTCTATGGTAGATGAATGGTGGCTCTATGGTAGATGAGTGGTAGATGAATGGTAGATGAATGGTAGCCCTAGGGTAGATGAATGGTGGCTCTATGGTAGATGAATGATGGCTCTATGGTAGATGAATGGTGGCTCTATGGTATAAAAATGGTGGCTCTATGGTATTTAAATGGTGGCTCTATGGTAGATGAATGGTGGCTCTATGGAAGATGAATGGTGGCTCTATGGTAGATGAATTGTGGCTCTATGGTAGATGAATGTTGGCTCTATGGTAGATGAATGGTGGCTCTATAGTTGATGAATGGTGGCTCAATGGTAGATGAATGCTGGCTGTATGGTAGATGAATGGTAGCTGTATGGTAGATGAATGGTAGATGAGTGGTAGATGAATGGTAGATGAATGGTAGCCCTATGGTAGATGAGTGGTGGCTCTATGGTAGATGAAAGATGGCTCTATGGTAGATGAATGGTAGCTCTATTGTAGATGGTTGGTAGCCCTATAGAGATGAGTGGTGGCTCTATGGTAGATGAGTGGTGGCTCTATGGTAGATGAGTGGTGGCTCTATGGTAGATGAATGGTGGCTCTATGGTAGATGGTTGGTAGCCCTATGGTAGATGAGTGGTGGCTCTATGGTAGATGAGTGGTGGCTCTATGGTAGATGAATGGTGGCTCTATGGTAGATGAATGGTGGCTCTATGGTAGATGAATGTGGGGGAATTGTAGATGAATGGTGGCTCTATGGTAGATGAATGGTGGCTCTATGGTAGATGAGTGGTGGCCCTATGGTAGATGAGTGGTGGATGAATTGTAGATTTATGGTAGCCATATGGTAGATGAGTGGTGGCTCTATGGTAGATGAATGGTGGCTCTATGGTAGATGAATGGTGGCTCTATGGTAGATTAATGGTGACTCTATGGTAGATGAATGGTGGCTCTATGGTAGATGAATGGTGGCTCTATGGTAGATGAATGGTGGCTCTATGGTAGATGAATGGTAGGTGAATGGTAGATGAATGGTAGCTCTATGGTAGATGAATAGTGACTCTATGGTAGATGAATGGTGGCTCTATGGTGGATGAATGGTGGCTCTATGGTAGATGAATGGTGGCTCTATGGTAGATGAATGGTGGCTCTATGGTAGATGAGTTTTATAATAAATGGTAGATGAATGGTGGCCCTATGGTAGATGAATGGTGGCTCTATGGTAGATGAATGTGGGGGAATGGTAGATGAATGGTGGCTCTATGGTAGATGAATGGTGGCTCTATGGTAGATGAGTGGTGGCCCTATGGTAGATGAATGGTGGCTCTATGGTAGATGAATGGTAGATGAGTGGTGAATAAATGGTAGATGAATGATGGCCCTATGGTAGATGAATGGTGGCTCTATGGTAGATGAATGGTGGCTCTATGGTAGATGAATGGTGGCTCTATGGTATATAAATGGTGGCTCTATGGTATTTAAATGGTGGCTCTATGGTAGATGAATGGTGGCTCTATGGTAGATGAATGGTGGCTCTATGGTAGATGAATGGTGGATCTATGGTAGATGAATGGTGGCTCTATGGTAGATGAATGGTGGCTCTATGGTAGATGAATGGTGGCTCTATGGTATATAAATGGTGGCTCTATGGTATTTAAATGGTGGCTCTATGGTAGATGAATGGTGGCTCTATAGTAGATGAATGGTGGCTCAATGGTAGATGAATGGTGGCTCTATGGTAGATGAATAGTGGCTCTATGGTAGATGAATGGTGGCTCTATGGTAGATGAGTGGTGGCTCTATGGTAGATGAATGGTGGCTCTATTGTAGATGGTTGGTAGCCCTATGGTAGATGAGTGGTGGCTCTATGGTAGATGAATGGTGGCTCTATGGTAGATGAATGGTAGATGAGTGGTGAATAAATGGTAGATGAATGATGGCCCTATGGTGATGAATGGTGGCTCTATGGTAGATGAATGGTGGCTCTATGGTAGATGAATGGTGGCTCTATGGTATATAAATGGTGGCTCTATGGTATTTAAATGGTGGCTCTATGGTAGATGAATGGTGGCTCTATGGTAGATGAATGGTGGCTCTATGGTATTTAAATGGAGGCTCTATGGTAGATGAATGGTGGCTCTATGGTAGATGAATGGTGGCTCTATGGTAGATGAATTGTGGCTCTATGGTAGATGAATGTTGGCTCTATGGTAGATGAATGGTGGCTCTATAGTTGATGAATGGTGGCTCAATGGTAGATGAATGCTGGCTGTATGGTAGATAAATGGTAGCTGTATGGTAGATGAATGGTAGATGAGTGGTGGATGAATGGTAGATGAATGGTAGCCCTATGGTAGATGAGTGGTGGCTCTATGGTAGATGAAAGATGGCTCTATGGTAGATGAATGGTAGCTCTATTGTAGATGGTTGGTAGCCCTATGGTAGATGAGTGGTGGCTCTATGGTAGATGAGTGGTGGCTCTATGGTAGATGAATGGTGGCTCTATTGTAGATGGTTGGTAGCCCTATGGTAGATGAGTGGTGGCTCTATGGTAGATGACTGGTGGCTCTATGGTAGATGAATGGTGGCTCTATGGTAGATGAATGGTGGCTCTATGGTAGATGAATGGTGGCTCTATGGTAGATGAATGGTGGCTCTATGGTAGATGAGTGGTGGCCCTATGGTAGATGAATGGGGGCTCTATGGTAGATGAATGGTAGATGAGTGGTGAATAAATGGTAGATGAATGATGGCCCTATGGTGATGAATGGTGGCTCTATGGTAGATGAATGGTGGCTCTATGGTAGATGAATGGTGGCTCTATGGTATATAAATGGTGGCTCTATGGTATTTAAATGGTGGCTCTATGGTAGATGAATGGTGGCTCTATGGTAGATGAATGGTGGCTCTATGGTAGATGAATGGTGGCTCTATGGTAGATGAATGGTGGCTCTATGGTAGATGAATGGTGGCTCTATGGTAGATGAATGGTGGCTCAATGGTATATAAATGGTGGCTCTATGGTATTTAAATGGAGGCTCTATGGTAGATGAATGGTGGCTCTATGGTAGATGAATGGTGGCTCTATGGTAGATGAATGGTGGCTCTATGGTAGATGAATAGTGGCTCTATGGTAGATGAATGGTGGCTCTATGGTAGATGAATGGTGGCTCTATGGTAGATGAATAGTGGCTCTATGGTAGATAAATGGTGGCTCTATGGTAGATGAATGGTGGCTCTATGGTATATAAATGGTGGCTCTATGGTATTTAAATGGTGGCTCTATGGTAGATGAATGGTGGCTCTATGGTAGATGAATGGTGGCTCTATGGTAGATGAATGGTGGCTCTATGGTAGATGAGTGGTAGATGAATGGTAGATGAATGGTAGCCCTAGGGTAGATGAATGGTGGCTCTATGGTAGATGAATGATGGCTCTATGGTAGATGAATGGTGGCTCTATGGTATAAAAATGGTGGCTCTATGGTATTTAAATGGTGGCTCTATGGTAGATGAATGGTGGCTCTATGGAAGATGAATGGTGGCTCTATGGTAGATGAATTGTGGCTCTATGGTAGATGAATGTTGGCTCTATGGTAGATGAATGGTGGCTCTATAGTTGATGAATTGTGGCTCAATGGTAGATGAATGCTGGCTGTATGGTAGATGAATGGTAGCTGTATGGTAGATGAATGGTAGATGAGTGGTGGATGAATGGTAGATGAATGGTAGCCCTATGGTAGATGAGTGGTGGCTCTATGGTAGATGAAAGATGGCTCTATGGTAGATGAATGGTAGCTCTATTGTAGATGGTTGGTAGCCCTATGGTAGATGAGTGGTGGCTCTATGGTAGATGAGTGGTGGCTCTATGGTAGATGAGTGGTGGCTCTATGGTAGATGAATGGTGGCTCTATGGTAGATGGTTGGTAGCCCTATGGTAGATGAGTGGTGGCTCTATGGTAGATGAGTGGTGGCTCTATGGTAGATGAATGGTGGCTCTATGGTAGATGAATGGTGGCTCTATGGTAGATGAATGGTGGCTCTATGGTAGATGAATGGTGGCTCTATGGTAGATGAATGGTGACTCTATGGTGATGAATGGTGGCTCTATGGTAGATGAATGGTGGCTCTATGGTAGATGAATGGTAGCTCTATGGTAGATGAATGGTGGCTCTATGGTAGATGAATGGTGGCTCTATGGTAGATGAATGGCTCTATGGTAGATGAATTGTGGATCTATTGTAGATGAATGGTGGATCTATGGTAGATGAATGGTGGCTCTATGGTAGATGAATGGTGGCTCTATGGTAGATGAATGGTGGCTCTATGGTAGATGAGTGGTGGCTCTATGGTAGATGAATGGTGGCTCTATTGTAGATGGTTGGTAGCCCTATGGTAGATGAGTGGTGGCTCTATGGTAGATGAATGGTGGCTCTATGGTAGATGAATGGTAGATGAGTGGTGAATAAATGGTAGATGAATGATGGCCCTATGGTGATGAATGGTGGCTCTATGGTAGATGAATGGTGGCTCTATGGTAGATGAATGGTGGCTCTATGGTATATAAATGGTGGCTCTATGGTATTTAAATGGTGGCTCTATGGTAGATGAATGGTGGCTCTATGGTAGATGAATGGTGGCTCTATGGTATTTAAATGGAGGCTCTATGGTAGATGAATGGTGGCTCTATGGTAGATGAATGGTGGCTCTATGGTAGATGAATTGTGGCTCTATGGTAGATGAATGTTGGCTCTATGGTAGATGAATGGTGGCTCTATAGTTGATGAATGGTGGCTCAATGGTAGATGAATGCTGGCTGTATGGTAGATAAATGGTAGCTGTATGGTAGATGAATGGTAGATGAGTGGTGGATGAATGGTAGATGAATGGTAGCCCTATGGTAGATGAGTGGTGGCTCTATGGTAGATGAAAGATGGCTCTATGGTAGATGAATGGTAGCTCTATTGTAGATGGTTGGTAGCCCTATGGTAGATGAGTGGTGGCTCTATGGTAGATGAGTGGTGGCTCTATGGTAGATGAATGGTGGCTCTATTGTAGATGGTTGGTAGCCCTATGGTAGATGAGTGGTGGCTCTATGGTAGATGACTGGTGGCTCTATGGTAGATGAATGGTGGCTCTATGGTAGATGAATGGTGGCTCTATGGTAGATGAATGGTGGCTCTATGGTAGATGAATGGTGGCTCTATGGTAGATGAGTGGTGGCCCTATGGTAGATGAATGGGGGCTCTATGGTAGATGAATGGTAGATGAGT
Source organism: Strongylocentrotus droebachiensis (assembly GCA_035222895.1). Taxonomy (NCBI): domain Eukaryota; kingdom Metazoa; phylum Echinodermata; class Echinoidea; order Camarodonta; family Strongylocentrotidae; genus Strongylocentrotus; species Strongylocentrotus droebachiensis. Next base: position 23,272 of record JAVYIG010013186.1, read on the forward strand.
GGTGAATAAATGGTAGATGAATGATGGCCCTATGGTGATGAATGGTGGCTCTATGGTAGATGAATGGTGGCTCTATGGTAGATGAATGGTGGCTCTATGGTATATAAATGGTGGCTCTATGGTATTTAAATGGTGGCTCTATGGTAGATGAATGGTGGCTCTATGGTAGATGAATGGTGGCTCTATGGTAGATGAATGGTGGCTCTATGGTAGATGAATGGTGGCTCTATGGTAGATGAATGGTGGCTCTATGGTAGATGAATGGTGGCTCTATGGTATATAAATGGTGGCTCTATGGTATTTAAATGGAGGCTCTATGGTAGATGAATGGTGGCTCTATGGTAGATGAATGGTGGCTCTATGGTAGATGAATGGTGGCTCTATGGTAGATGAATAGTGGCTCTATGGTAGATGAATGGTGGCTCTATGGTAGATGAATGGTGGCTCTATGGTAGATGAATAGTGGCTCTATGGTAGATAAATGGTGGCTCTATGGTAGATGAATGGTGGCTCTATGGTATATAAATGGTGGCTCTATGGTATTTAAATGGTGGCTCTATGGTAGATGAATGGTGGCTCTATGGTAGATGAATGGTGGCTCTATGGTAGATGAATGGTGGCTCTATGGTAGATGAGTGGTAGATGAATGGTAGATGAATGGTAGCCCTAGGGTAGATGAATGGTGGCTCTATGGTAGATGAATGATGGCTCTATGGTAGATGAATGGTGGCTCTATGGTATAAAAATGGTGGCTCTATGGTATTTAAATGGTGGCTCTATGGTAGATGAATGGTGGCTCTATGGAAGATGAATGGTGGCTCTATGGTAGATGAATTGTGGCTCTATGGTAGATGAATGTTGGCTCTATGGTAGATGAATGGTGGCTCTATAGTTGATGAATTGTGGCTCAATGGTAGATGAATGCTGGCTGTATGGTAGATGAATGGTAGCTGTATGGTAGATGAATGGTAGATGAGTGGTGGATGAATGGTAGATGAATGGTAGCCCTATGGTAGATGAGTGGTGGCTCTATGGTAGATGAAAGATTGCTCTATGGTAGATGAATGGTAGCTCTATTGTAGATGGTTGGTAGCCCTATGGTAGATGAGTGGTGGCTCTATGGTAGATGAGTGGTGGCTCTATGGTAGATGAGTGGTGGCTCTATGGTAGATGAATGGTGGCTCTATGGTAGATGGTTGGTAGCCCTATGGTAGATGAGTGGTGGCTCTATGGTAGATGAGTGGTGGCTCTATGGTAGATGAATGGTGGCTCTATGGTAGATGAATGGTGGCTCTATGGTAGATGAATGGTGGCTCTATGGTAGATGAATGGTGGCTCTATGGTAGATGAATGGTGACTCTATGGTGATGAATGGTGGCTCTATGGTAGATGAATGGTGGCTCTATGGTAGATGAATGGTAGCTCTATGGTAGATGAATGGTGGCTCTATGGTAGATGAATGGTGGCTCTATGGTAGATGAATGGCTCTATGGTAGATGAATTGTGGATCTATTGTAGATGAATGGTGGATCTATGGTAGATGAATGGTGGCTCTATGGTAGATGAATGGTGGCTCTATGGTAGATGAATGGTGGCTCTATGGTATATAAATGGTGGTTCTATGGTATTTAAATGGTGGCTCTATGGTAGATAAATGGTGGCTCTATGGTAGATGAATGGTGGCTCTATGGTGATGAGTGGTAGATGAATGGTAGATGAATGGTAGCCCTAGGGTAGATGAATGGTGGCTCTATGGTAGATGAATGATGGCTCTATGGTATATAAATGGTGGCTCTATGGTATTTAAATGGTGGCTCTATGGTAGATGAATGGTGGATCTATGGTAGATGAATGGTGGCTCTATGGTAGATGAATGGTGGCTCTATGGTAGATGAATAGTGGCTCTATCGTAGATGAATGGTGGCTCTATAGTTGATGAATGGTGGCTCTATGGTAGATGAATGGTGGCTGTATGGTAGATGAATGGTAGATGAGTGGTGGATGAATGGTAGATGAATGGTAGCCCTATGGAAGATGAGTGGTGGCTCTATGGTAGATGAATGGTGGCTCTATGGTTGATGAATGGTGGCTCTATGGTAGATGGATGGTAGCCCTATGGTAGATGAGTGGTGGCTCTATGGTAGATGAGTGGTGGCTCTATGGTAGATGAATGGTGGCTCTATGGTAGATGAATGGTGGCTCTATGGTAGATGAATGGTGGCTCTATGGTAGATGAATGGTGGCTCTATGGTGGGTGAATGGTAGATGAGTGGTGGGTGAATGGTAGATGAATGGTGGCTCTATGGTAGATGAATGGTGGCTCTATGGTGGGTGAATGGTAGATGAGTGGTGGGTGAATGGTAGATGAATGGTGGCTCTATGGTAGATGAATGGTGGCTCTATGGTAGATGAATGGTGGCTCTATGGTAGATGAATGGTGGCTCTATGGTAGATGAGTGGTGGGTGAATGGTAGATGAATGGTGGCTCTATGGTAGATGAATGGTGGCTCTATGGTAGATGAATGGTGGCTCTATGGTAGATGAATGGTGGCTCTATGGTAGATGAATGGTGGCTCTATGGTAGATGAATGGTGGCTCTATGGTAGATGAATAGTGGCTCTATGGTAGATGAATGGTGGCTCTATGGTAGATGAATGGTGGCTCTATGGTAGATGAATAGTGGCTCTATGGTAGATAAATGGTGGCTCTATGGTAGATGAATGGTGGCTCTATGGTATATAAATGGTGGCTCTATGGTATTTAAATGGTTGCTCTATGGTAGATGAATGGTGGCTCTATGGTAGATGAATGGTGGCTCTATGGTAGATGAATGGTGGCTCTATGGTAGATGAGTGGTAGATGAATGGTAGATGAATGGTAGCCCTAGGGTAGATGAATGGTGGCTCTATGGTAGATGAATGATGGCTCTATGGTAGATGAATGGTGGCTCTATGGTATAAAAATGGTGGCTCTATGGTATTTAAATGGTGGCTCTATGGTAGATGAATGGTGGCTCTATGGAAGATGAATGGTGGCTCTATGGTAGATGAATTGTGGCTCTATGGTAGATGAATGTTGGCTCTATGGTAGATGAATGGTGGCTCTATAGTTGATGAATGGTGGCTCAATGGTAGATGAATGCTGGCTGTATGGTAGATGAATGGTAGCTGTATGGTAGATGAATGGTAGATGAGTGGTGGATGAATGGTAGATGAATGGTAGCCCTATGGTAGATGAGTGGTGGCTCTATGGTAGATGAAAGATGGCTCTATGGTAGATGAATGGTAGCTCTATTGTAGATGGTTGGTAGCCCTATGGTAGATGAGTGGTGGCTCTATGGTAGATGAGTGGTGGCTCTATGGTAGATGAGTGGTGGCTCTATGGTAGATGAATGGTGGCTCTATGGTAGATGGTTGGTAGCCCTATGGTAGATGAGTGGTGGCTCTATGGTAGATGAGTGGTGGCTCTATGGTAGATGAATGGTGGCTCTATGGTAGATGAATGGTGGCTCTATGGTAGATGAATGTGGGGGAATTGTAGATGAATGGTGGCTCTATGGTAGATGAATGGTGGCTCTATGGTAGATGAGTGGTGGCCCTATGGTAGATGAGTGGTGGATGAATTGTAGATTTATGGTAGCCATATGGTAGATGAGTGGTGGCTCTATGGTAGATGAATGGTGGCTCTATGGTAGATGAATGGTGGCTCTATGGTAGATTAATGGTGACTCTATGGTAGATGAATGGTGGCTCTATGGTAGATGAATGGTGGCTCTATGGTAGATGAATGGTGGCTCTATGGTAGATGAATGGTAGGTGAATGGTAGATGAATGGTAGCTCTATGGTAGATGAATAGTGACTCTATGGTAGATGAATGGTGGCTCTATGGTGGATGAATGGTGGCTCTATGGTAGATGAATGGTGGCTCTATGGTAGATGAATGGTGGCTCTATGGTAGATGAGTTTTATAATAAATGGTAGATGAATGGTGGCCCTATGGTAGATGAATGGTGGCTCTATGGTAGATGAATGTGGGGGAATGGTAGATGAATGGTGGCTCTATGGTAGATGAATGGTGGCTCTATGGTAGATGAGTGGTGGCCCTATGGTAGATGAATGGTGGCTCTATGGTAGATGAATGGTAGATGAGTGGTGAATAAATGGTAGATGAATGATGGCCCTATGGTAGATGAATGGTGGCTCTATGGTAGATGAATGGTGGCTCTATGGTAGATGAATGGTGGCTCTATGGTATATAAATGGTGGCTCTATGGTATTTAAATGGTGGCTCTATGGTAGATGAATGGTGGCTCTATGGTAGATGAATGGTGGCTCTATGGTAGATGAATGGTGGATCTATGGTAGATGAATGGTGGCTCTATGGTAGATGAATGGTGGCTCTATGGTAGATGAATGGTGGCTCTATGGTATATAAATGGTGGCTCTATGGTATTTAAATGGTGGCTCTATGGTAGATGAATGGTGGCTCTATGGTAGATGAATGGTGGCTCTATGGTAGATGAATGGTGGCTCTATGGTAGATGAATAGTGGCTCTATGGTAGATGAATGGTGGCTCTATGGTAGATGAGTGGTGGCTCTATGGTAGATGAATGGTGGCTCTATTGTAGATGGTTGGTAGCCCTATGGTAGATGAGTGGTGGCTCTATGGTAGATGAATGGTGGCTCTATGGTAGATGAATGGTAGATGAGTGGTGAATAAATGGTAGATGAATGATGGCCCTATGGTGATGAATGGTGGCTCTATGGTAGATGAATGGTGGCTCTATGGTAGATGAATGGTGGCTCTATGGTATATAAATGGTGGCTCTATGGTATTTAAATGGTGGCTCTATGGTAGATGAATGGTGGCTCTATGGTAGATGAATGGTGGCTCTATGGTATTTAAATGGTGGCTCTATGGTAGATGAATGGTGGCTCTATGGAAGATGAATGGTGGCTCTATGGTAGATGAATTGTGGCTCTATGGTAGATGAATGTTGGCTCTATGGTAGATGAATGGTGGCTCTATAGTTGATGAATGGTGGCTCAATGGTAGATGAATGCTGGCTGTATGGTAGATGAATGGTAGCTGTATGGTAGATGAATGGTAGATGAGTGGTGGATGAATGGTAGATGAATGGTAGCCCTATGGTAGATGAGTGGTGGCTCTATGGTAGATGAAAGATGGCTCTATGGTAGATGAATGGTAGCTCTATTGTAGATGGTTGGTAGCCCTATGGTAGATGAGTGGTGGCTCTATGGTAGATGAGTGGTGGCTCTATGGTAGATGAGTGGTGGCTCTATGGTAGATGAATGGTGGCTCTATGGTAGATGGTTGGTAGCCCTATGGTAGATGAGTGGTGGCTCTATGGTAGATGAGTGGTGGCTCTATGGTAGATGAATGGTGGCTCTATGGTAGATGAATGGTGGCTCTATGGTAGATGAATGTGGGGGAATTGTAGATGAATGGTGGCTCTATGGTAGATGAATGGTGGCTCTATGGTAGATGAGTGGTGGCCCTATGGTAGATGAGTGGTGGATGAATTGTAGATTTATGGTAGCCATATGGTAGATGAGTGGTGGCTCTATGGTAGATGAATGGTGGCTCTATGGTAGATGAATGGTGGCTCTATGGTAGATTAATGGTGACTCTATGGTAGATGAATGGTGGCTCTATGGTAGATGAATGGTGGCTCTATGGTAGATGAATGGTGGCTCTATGGTAGATGAATGGTGGCTCTATGGTAGATGGTTGGTAGCCCTATGGTAGATGAGTGGTGGCTCTATGGTAGATGAGTGGTGGCTCTATGGTAGATGAATGGTGGCTCTATGGTAGATGAATGGTGGCTCTATGGTAGATGAATGGTGGCTCTATGGTAGATGAATGGTGGCTCTATGGTAGATGAATGGTGACTCTATGGTGATGAATGGTGGCTCTATGGTAGATGAATGGTGGCTCTATGGTAGATGAATGGTAGCTCTATGGTAGATGAATGGTGGCTCTATGGTAGATGAATGGTGGCTCTATGGTAGATGAATGGCTCTATGGTAGATGAATTGTGGATCTATTGTAGATGAATGGTGGATCTATGGTAGATGAATGGTGGCTCTATGGTAGATGAATGGTGGCTCTATGGTAGATGAATGGTGGCTCTATGGTATATAAATGGTGGTTCTATGGTATTTAAATGGTGGCTCTATGGTAGATAAATGGTGGCTCTATGGTAGATGAATGGTGGCTCTATGGTGATGAGTGGTAGATGAATGGTAGATGAATGGTAGCCCTAGGGTAGATGAATGGTGGCTCTATGGTAGATGAATGATGGCTCTATGGTATATAAATGGTGGCTCTATGGTATTTAAATGGTGGCTCTATGGTAGATGAATGGTGGATCTATGGTAGATGAATGGTGGCTCTATGGTAGATGAATGGTGGCTCTATGGTAGATGAATAGTGGCTCTATCGTAGATGAATGGTGGCTCTATAGTTGATGAATGGTGGCTCTATGGTAGATGAATGGTGGCTGTATGGTAGATGAATGGTAGATGAGTGGTGGATGAATGGTAGATGAATGGTAGCCCTATGGAAGATGAGTGGTGGCTCTATGGTAGATGAATGGTGGCTCTATGGTTGATGAATGGTGGCTCTATGGTAGATGGATGGTAGCCCTATGGTAGATGAGTGGTGGCTCTATGGTAGATGAGTGGTGGCTCTATGGTAGATGAATGGTGGCTCTATGGTAGATGAATGGTGGCTCTATGGTAGATGAATGGTGGCTCTATGGTAGATGAATGGTGGCTCTATGGTGGGTGAATGGTAGATGAGTGGTGGGTGAATGGTAGATGAATGGTGGCTCTATGGTAGATGAATGGTGGCTCTATGGTGGGTGAATGGTAGATGAGTGGTGGGTGAATGGTAGATGAATGGTGGCTCTATGGTAGATGAATGGTGGCTCTATGGTAGATGAATGGTGGCTCTATGGTAGATGAATGGTGGCTCTATGGTAGATGAATGGTGGCTCTATGGTAGATGAATGGTGGCTCTATGGTAGATGAATGGTGGTTCTATGGTAGATGAATGGTGGCTCTATGGTAGATGAATGGTGGCTCTATGGTAGATGAATGGTGGCTCTATGGTAGATGAATGGTGGCTCTATGGTAGATGAATTGTGGATCTATTGTAGATGAATGGTGGATCTATGGTAGATGAATGGTGGCTCTATGGTAGATGAATGGTGGCTCTATGGTAGATGAATGGTGGCTCTATGGTATATAAATGGTGGTTCTATGGTATTTAAATGGTGGCTCTATGGTAGATGAATGGTGGCTCTATGGTAGATGAATGGTGGCTCTATGGTATATAAATGGTGGCTCTATGGTATTTAAATGGTGGCTCTATGGTAGATGAATGGTGGCTCTATGGTAGATGAATGGTGGCTCTATGGTAGATGAATGGTGGCTCTATGGTAGATGAATAGTGGCTCTATGGTAGATGAATGGTGGCTCTATGGTAGATGAATGGTGGCTCTATGGTAGATGAATAGTGGCTCTATGGTAGATAAATGGTGGCTCTATGGTAGATGAATGGTGGCTCTATGGTATATAAATGGTGGCTCTATGGTATTTAAATGGTGGCTCTATGGTAGATGAATGGTGGCTCTATGGTAGATGAATGGTGGCTCTATGGTAGATGAATGGTGGCTCTATGGTAGATGAGTGGTAGATGAATGGTAGATGAATGGTAGCCCTAGGGTAGATGAATGGTGGCTCTATGGTAGATGAATGATGGCTCTATGGTAGATGAATGGTGGCTCTATGGTATAAAAATGGTGGCTCTATGGTATTTAAATGGTGGCTCTATGGTAGATGAATGGTGGCTCTATGGAAGATGAATGGTGGCTCTATGGTAGATGAATTGTGGCTCTATGGTAGATGAATGTTGGCTCTATGGTAGATGAATGGTGGCTCTATAGTTGATGAATGGTGGCTCAATGGTAGATGAATGCTGGCTGTATGGTAGATGAATGGTAGCTGTATGGTAGATGAATGGTAGATGAGTGGTGGATGAATGGTAGATGAATGGTAGCCCTATGGTAGATGAGTGGTGGCTCTATGGTAGATGAAAGATGGCTCTATGGTAGATGAATGGTAGCTCTATTGTAGATGGTTGGTAGCCCTATGGTAGATGAGTGGTGGCTCTATGGTAGATGAGTGGTGGCTCTATGGTAGATGAGTGGTGGCTCTATGGTAGATGAATGGTGGCTCTATGGTAGATGGTTGGTAGCCCTATGGTAGATGAGTGGTGGCTCTATGGTAGATGAGTGGTGGCTCTATGGTAGATGAATGGTGGCTCTATGGTAGATGAATGGTGGCTCTATGGTAGATGAATGTGGGGGAATTGTAGATGAATGGTGGCTCTATGGTAGATGAATGGTGGCTCTATGGTAGATGAGTGGTGGCCCTATGGTAGATGAGTGGTGGATGAATTGTAGATTTATGGTAGCCATATGGTAGATGAGTGGTGGCTCTATGGTAGATGAATGGTGGCTCTATGGTAGATGAATGGTGGCTCTATGGTAGATTAATGGTGACTCTATGGTAGATGAATGGTGGCTCTATGGTAGATGAATGGTGGCTCTATGGTAGATGAATGGTGGCTCTATGGTAGATGAATGGTGGCTCTATGGTAGATGGTTGGTAGCCCTATGGTAGATGAGTGGTGGCTCTATGGTAGATGAGTGGTGGCTCTATGGTAGATGAATGGTGGCTCTATGGTAGATGAATGGTGGCTCTATGGTAGATGAATGGTGGCTCTATGGTAGATGAATGGTGACTCTATGGTGATGAATGGTGGCTCTATGGTAGATGAATGGTGGCTCTATGGTAGATGAATGGTAGCTCTATGGTAGATGAATGGTGGCTCTATGGTAGATGAATGGTGGCTCTATGGTAGATGAATGGCTCTATGGTAGATGAATTGTGGATCTATTGTAGATGAATGGTGGATCTATGGTAGATGAATGGTGGCTCTATGGTAGATGAATGGTGGCTCTATGGTAGATGAATGGTGGCTCTATGGTATATAAATGGTGGTTCTATGGTATTTAAATGGTGGCTCTATGGTAGATAAATGGTGGCTCTATGGTAGATGAATGGTGGCTCTATGGTGATGAGTGGTAGATGAATGGTAGATGAATGGTAGCCCTAGGGTAGATGAATGGTGGCTCTATGGTAGATGAATGATGGCTCTATGGTATATAAATGGTGGCTCTATGGTATTTAAATGGTGGCTCTATGGTAGATGAATGGTGGATCTATGATAGATGAATGGTGGCTCTATGGTAGATGAATGGTGGCTCTATGGTAGATGAATAGTGGCTCTATCGTAGATGAATGGTGGCTCTATAGTTGATGAATGGTGGCTCTATGGTAGATGAATGGTGGCTGTATGGTAGATGAATGGTAGTTGAGTGGTGGATGAATGGTAGATGAATGGTAGCCCTATGGAAGATGAGTGGTGGCTCTATGGTAGATGAATGGTGGCTCTATGGTTGATGAATGGTGGCTCTATGGTAGATGGATGGTAGCCCTATGGTAGATGAGTGGTGGCTCTATGGTAGATGAGTGGTGGCTCTATGGTAGATGAATGGTGGCTCTATGGTAGATGAATGGTGGCTCTATGGTAGATGAATGGTGGCTCTATGGTAGATGAATGGTGGCTCTATGGTGGGTGAATGGTAGATGAGTGGTGGGTGAATGGTAGATGAATGGTGGCTCTATGGTAGATGAATGGTGGCTCTATGGTGGGTGAATGGTAGATGAGTGGTGGGTGAATGGTAGATTGAATGGTGGCTCTATGGTAGATGAATGGTGGCTCTATGGTAGATGAATGGTGGCTCTATGGTAGATGAATGGTGGCTCTATGGTAGATGAATGGTGGCTCTATGGTAGATGAATGGTGGCTCTATGGTAGATGAATGGTGGTTCTATGGTAGATGAATGGTGGCTCTATGGTAGATGAATGGTGGCTCTATGGTAGATGAATGGTGGCTCTATGGTAGATGAATGGTGGCTCTATGGTATATAAATGGTGGCTCTATGGTATTTAAATGGTGGCTCTATGGTAGATGAATGGTGGCTCTATGGTAGATGAATGGTGGCTCTATGTCAGATGAATGGTGGCTCTATGGTAGATGAATAGTGGCTCTATGGTAGATGAATGGTGGCTCTATGGTAGATGAATGGTGGCTCTATGGTAGATGAATAGTGGCTCTATGGTAGATAAATGGTGGCTCTATGGTAGATGAATGGTGGCTCTATGGTATATAAATGGTGGCTCTATGGTATTTAAATGGTGGCTCTATGGTAGATGAATGGTGGCTCTATGGTAGATGAATGGTGGCTCTATGGTAGATGAATGGTGGCTCTATGGTAGATGAGTGGTAGATGAATGTAGATGAATGGTAGCCCTAGGGTAGATGAATGGTGGCTCTATGGTAGATGAATGATGGCTCTATGGTAGATGAATGGTGGCTCTATGGTATAAAAATGGTGGCTCTATGGTATTTAAATGGTGGCTCTATGGTAGATGAATGGTGGCTCTATGGAAGATGAATGATGGCTCTATGGTAGATGAATTGTGGCTCTATGGTAGATGAATGTTGGCTCTATGGTAGATGAATGGTGGCTCTATAGTTGATGAATGGGTGGCTCAATGTAGATGAATGCTGGCTGTATGGTAGATGAATGGTAGCTGTATGGTAGATGAATGGTAGATGAGTGGTGGATGAATGGTAGATGAATGGTAGCCCTATGGTAGATGAGTGGTGGCTCTATGGTAGATGAAAGATGGCTCTATGGTAGATGAATGGTAGCTCTATTGTAGATGGTTGGTAGCCCTATGGTAGATGAGTGTGGCTCTATGGTAGATGAGTGGTGGCTCTATGGTAGATGAGTGGTGGCTCTATGGTAGATGAATGGTGGCTCTATGGTAGATGGTTGGTAGCCCTATGGTAGATGAGTGGTGGCTCTATGGTAGATGAGTGGTGCTCTATGGTAGATGAATGGTGGCTCTATGGTAGATGAATGGTGGCTCTATGGTAGATGAATGTGGGGGAATGTAGATGAATGGTGGCTCTATGGTAGATGAATGGTGGCTCTATGGTAGATGAGTGGTGGCCCTATGGTAGATGAGTGGTGGATGAATTGTAGATTATGGTAGCCATATGGTAGATGAGTGGTGGCTCTATGGTAGATGAATGGTGGCTCTATGGTAGATGAATGGTGGCTCTATGGTAGATTAATGGTGACTCTATGGTAGATAAATGGTGGCTCTATGGTAGATGAATGGTGGCTCTATGGTAGATGAATGGTGGCTCTATGGTAGATGAATGGTAGGTGAATGGTAGATGAATGGTAGCTCTATGGTAGATGAATAGTGACTCTATGGTAGATGAATGGTGGCTCTATGGTGGATGAATGGTGGCTCTATGGTAGATGAATGGTGGCTCTATGGTAGATGAATGGTGGCTCTATGGTAGATGAGTTTTATAATAAATGGTAGATGAATGGTGGCCCTATGGTAGATGAATGGTGGCTCTATGGTAGATGAATGTGGGGGAATGGTAGATGAATGGTGGCTCTATGGTAGATGAATGGTGGCTCTATGGTAGATGAGTGGTGGCCCTATGGTAGATGAATGGTGGCTCTATGGTAGATGAATGGTAGATGAGTGGTGAATAAATGGTAGATGAATGATGGCCCTATGGTAGATGAATGGTGGCTCTATGGTAGATGAATGGTGGCTCTATGGTAGATGAATGGTGGCTCTATGGTATATAAATGGTGGCTCTATGGTATTTAAATGGTGGCTCTATGGTAGATGAATGGTGGCTCTATGGTAGATGAATGGTGGCTCTATGGTAGATGAATGGTGGATCTATGGTAGATGAATGGTGGCTCTATGGTAGATGAATGGTGGCTCTATGGTAGATGAATGGTGGCTCTATGGTATATAAATGGTGGCTCTATGGTATTTAAATGGTGGCTCTATGGTAGATGAATGGTGGCTCTATGGTAGATGAATGGTGGCTCAATGGTAGATGAATGGTGGCTCTATGGTAGATGAATAGTGGCTCTATGGTAGATGAATGGTGGCTCTATGGTAGATGAGTGGTGGCTCTATGGTAGATGAATGGTGGCTCTATTGTAGATGGTTGGTAGCCCTATGGTAGATGAGTGGTGGCTCTATGGTAGATGAATGGTGGCTCTATGGTAGATGAATGGTAGATGAGTGGTGAATAAATGGTAGATGAATGATGGCCCTATGGTGATGAATGGTGGCTCTATGGTAGATGAATGGTGGCTCTATGGTAGATGAATGGTGGCTCTATGGTATATAAATGGTGGCTCTATGGTATTTAAATGGTGGCTCTATGGTAGATGAATGGTGGCTCTATGGTAGATGAATGGTGGCTCTATGGTATTTAAATGGAGGCTCTATGGTAGATGAATGGTGGCTCTATGGTAGATGAATGGTGGCTCTATGGTAGATGAATTGTGGCTCTATGGTAGATGAATGTTGGCTCTATGGTAGATGAATGGTGGCTCTATAGTTGATGAATGGTGGCTCAATGGTAGATGAATGCTGGCTGTATGGTAGATAAATGGTAGCTGTATGGTAGATGAATGGTAGATGAGTGGTGGATGAATGGTAGATGAATGGTAGCCCTATGGTAGATGAGTGGTGGCTCTATGGTAGATGAAAGATGGCTCTATGGTAGATGAATGGTAGCTCTATTGTAGATGGTTGGTAGCCCTATGGTAGATGAGTGGTGGCTCTATGGTAGATGAGTGGTGGCTCTATGGTAGATGAATGGTGGCTCTATTGTAGATGGTTGGTAGCCCTATGGTAGATGAGTGGTGGCTCTATGGTAGATGACTGGTGGCTCTATGGTAGATGAATGGTGGCTCTATGGTAGATGAATGGTGGCTCTATGGTAGATGAATGGTGGCTCTATGGTAGATGAATGGTGGCTCTATGGTAGATGAGTGGTGGCCCTATGGTAGATGAATGGGGGCTCTATGGTAGATGAATGGTAGATGAGTGGTGAATAAATGGTAGATGAATGATGGCCCTATGGTGATGAATGGTGGCTCTATGGTAGATGAATGGTGGCTCTATGGTAGATGAATGGTGGCTCTATGGTATATAAATGGTGGCTCTATGGTATTTAAATGGTGGCTCTATGGTAGATGAATGGTGGCTCTATGGTAGATGAATGGTGGCTCTATGGTAGATGAATGGTGGCTCTATGGTAGATGAATGGTGGCTCTATGGTAGATGAATGGTGGCTCTATGGTAGATGAATGGTGGCTCTATGGTATATAAATGGTGGCTCTATGGTATTTAAATGGAGGCTCTATGGTAGATGAATGGTGGCTCTATGGTAGATGAATGGTGGCTCTATGGTAGATGAATGGTGGCTCTATGGTAGATGAATAGTGGCTCTATGGTAGATGAATGGTGGCTCTATGGTAGATGAATGGTGGCTCTATGGTAGATGAATAGTGGCTCTATGGTAGATAAATGGTGGCTCTATGGTAGATGAATGGTGGCTCTATGGTATATAAATGGTGGCTCTATGGTATTTAAATGGTGGCTCTATGGTAGATGAATGGTGGCTCTATGGTAGATGAATGGTGGCTCTATGGTAGATGAGTGGTAGATGAATGGTAGATGAATGGTAGCCCTAGGGTAGATGAATGGTGGCTCTATGGTAGATGAATGATGGCTCTATGGTAGATGAATGGTGGCTCTATGGTATAAAAATGGTGGCTCTATGGTATTTAAATGGTGGCTCTATGGTAGATGAATGGTGGCTCTATGGAAGATGAATGGTGGCTCTATGGTAGATGAATTGTGGCTCTATGGTAGATGAATGTTGGCTCTATGGTAGATGAATGGTGGCTCTATAGTTGATGAATTGTGGCTCAATGGTAGATGAATGCTGGCTGTATGGTAGATGAATGGTAGCTGTATGGTAGATGAATGGTAGATGAGTGGTGGATGAATGGTAGATGAATGGTAGCCCTATGGTAGATGAGTGGTGGCTCTATGGTAGATGAAAGATGGCTCTATGGTAGATGAATGGTAGCTCTATTGTAGATGGTTGGTAGCCCTATGGTAGATGAGTGGTGGCTCTATGGTAGATGAGTGGTGGCTCTATGGTAGATGAGTGGTGGCTCTATGGTAGATGAATGGTGGCTCTATGGTAGATGGTTGGTAGCCCTATGGTAGATGAGTGGTGGCTCTATGGTAGATGAGTGGTGGCTCTATGGTAGATGAATGGTGGCTCTATGGTAGATGAATGGTGGCTCTATGGTAGATGAATGGTGGCTCTATGGTAGATGAATGGTGGCTCTATGGTAGATGAATGGTGACTCTATGGTGATGAATGGTGGCTCTATGGTAGATGAATGGTGGCTCTATGGTAGATGAATGGTAGCTCTATGGTAGATGAATGGTGGCTCTATGGTAGATGAATGGTGGCTCTATGGTAGATGAATGGCTCTATGGTAGATGAATTGTGGATCTATTGTAGATGAATGGTGGATCTATGGTAGATGAATGGTGGCTCTATGGTAGATGAATGGTGGCTCTATGGTAGATGAATGGTGGCTCTATGGTATATAAATGGTGGTTCTATGGTATTTAAATGGTGGCTCTATGGTAGATAAATGGTGGCTCTATGGTAGATGAATGGTGGCTCTATGGTGATGAGTGGTAGATGAATGGTAGATGAATGGTAGCCCTAGGGTAGATGAATGGTGGCTCTATGGTAGATGAATGATGGCTCTATGGTATATAAATGGTGGCTCTATGGTATTTAAATGGTGGCTCTATGGTAGATGAATGGTGGATCTATGGTAGATGAATGGTGGCTCTATGGTAGATGAATGGTGGCTCTATGGTAGATGAATAGTGGCTCTATCGTAGATGAATGGTGGCTCTATAGTTGATGAATGGTGGCTCTATGGTAGATGAATGGTGGCTGTATGGTAGATGAATGGTAGATGAGTGGTGGATGAATGGTAGATGAATGGTAGCCCTATGGAAGATGAGTGGTGGCTCTATGGTAGATGAATGGTGGCTCTATGGTTGATGAATGGTGGCTCTATGGTAGATGGATGGTAGCCCTATGGTAGATGAGTGGTGGCTCTATGGTAGATGAGTGGTGGCTCTATGGTAGATGAATGGTGGCTCTATGGTAGATGAATGGTGGCTCTATGGTAGATGAATGGTGGCTCTATGGTAGATGAATGGTGGCTCTATGGTGGGTGAATGGTAGATGAGTGGTGGGTGAATGGTAGATGAATGGTAGCTCTATGGTAGATGAATGGTGGCTCTATGGTGGGTGAATGGTAGATGAGTGGTGGGTGAATGGTAGATGAATGGTGGCTCTATGGTAGATGAATGGTGGCTCTATGGTAGATGAATGGTGGCTCTATGGTAGATGAATGGTGGCTCTATGGTAGATGAATGGTGGCTCTATGGTAGATGAATGGTGGCTCTATGGTAGATGAATGGTGGTTCTATGGTAGATGAATGGTGGCTCTATGGTAGATGAATGGTGGCTCTATGGTAGATGAATGGTGGCTCTATGGTAGATGAATGGTGGCTCTATGGTAGATGAATTGTGGATCTATTGTAGATGAATGGTGGATCTATGGTAGATGAATGGTGGCTCTATGGTAGATGAATGGTGGCTCTATGGTGGATGAATGGTGGCTCTATGGTATATAAATGGTGGTTCTATGGTATTTAAATGGTGGCTCTATGGTAGATGAATGGTGGCTCTATGGTAGATGAATGGTGGCTCTATGGTATATAAATGGTGGCTCTATGGTATTTAAATGGTGGCTCTATGGTAGATGAATGGTGGCTCTATGGTAGATGAATGGTGGCTCTATGGTAGATGAATGGTGGCTCTATGGTAGATGAATAGTGGCTCTATGGTAGATGAATGGTGGCTCTATGGTAGATGAATGGTGGCTCTATGGTAGATGAATAGTGGCTCTATGGTAGATAAATGGTGGCTCTATGGTAGATGAATGGTGGCTCTATGGTATATAAATGGTGGCTCTATGGTATTTAAATGGTGGCTCTATGGTAGATGAATGGTGGCTCTATGGTAGATGAATGGTGGCTCTATGGTAGATGAATGGTGGCTCTATGGTAGATGAGTGGTAGATGAATGGTAGATGAATGGTAGCCCTAGGGTAGATGAATGGTGGCTCTATGGTAGATGAATGATGGCTCTATGGTAGATGAATGGTGGCTCTATGGTATAAAAATGGTGGCTCTATGGTATTTAAATGGTGGCTCTATGGTAGATGAATGGTGGCTCTATGGAAGATGAATGGTGGCTCTATGGTAGATGAATTGTGGCTCTATGGTAGATGAATGTTGGCTCTATGGTAGATGAATGGTGGCTCTATAGTTGATGAATGGTGGCTCAATGGTAGATGAATGCTGGCTGTATGGTAGATGAATGGTAGCTGTATGGTAGATGAATGGTAGATGAGTGGTGGATGAATGGTAGATGAATGGTAGCCCTATGGTAGATGAGTGGTGGCTCTATGGTAGATGAAAGATGGCTCTATGGTAGATGAATGGTAGCTCTATTGTAGATGGTTGGTAGCCCTATGGTAGATGAGTGGTGGCTCTATGGTAGATGAGTGGTGGCTCTATGGTAGATGAGTGGTGGCTCTATGGTAGATGAATGGTGGCTCTATGGTAGATGGTTGGTAGCCCTATGGTAGATGAGTGGTGGCTCTATGGTAGATGAGTGGTGGCTCTATGGTAGATGAATGGTGGCTCTATGGTAGATGAATGGTGGCTCTATGGTAGATGAATGTGGGGGAATTGTAGATGAATGGTGGCTCTATGGTAGATGAATGGTGGCTCTATGGTAGATGAATGGTGGCCCTATGGTAGATGAGTGGTGGATGAATTGTAGATTTATGGTAGCCATATGGTAGATGAGTGGTGGCTCTATGGTAGATGAATGGTGGCTCTATGGTAGATTAATGGTGACTCTATGGTAGATGAATGGTGGCTCTATGGTAGATGAATGGTGGCTCTATGGTAGATGAATGGTGGCTCTATGGTAGATGAATGGTAGGTGAATGGTAGATGAATGGTAGCTCTATGGTAGATGAATAGTGACTCTATGGTAGATGAATGGTGGCTCTATGGTGGATGAATGGTGGCTCTATGGTAGATGAATGGTGGCTCTATGGTAGATGAATGGTGGCTCTATGGTAGATGAGTTTTATAATAAATGGTAGATGAATGGTGGCCCTATGGTAGATGAATGGTGGCTCTATGGTAGATGAATGTGGGGGAATGGTAGATGAATGGTGGCTCTATGGTAGATGAATGGTGGCTCTATGGTAGATGAGTGGTGGCCCTATGGTAGATGAATGGTGGCTCTATGGTAGATGAATGGTAGATGAGTGGTGAATAAATGGTAGATGAATGATGGCCCTATGGTAGATGAATGGTGGCTCTATGGTAGATGAATGGTGGCTCTATGGTAGATGAATGGTGGCTCTATGGTATATAAATGGTGGCTCTATGGTATTTAAATGGTGGCTCTATGGTAGATGAATTTTGGCTCTATGGTAGATGAATGGTGGCTCTATGGTAGATGAATGGTGGATCTATGGTAGATGAATGGTGGCTCTATGGTAGATGAATGGTGGCTCTATGGTAGATGAATGGTGGCTCTATGGTATATAAATGGTGGCTCTATGGTATTTAAATGGTGGCTCTATGGTAGATGAATGGTGGCTCTATGGTAGATGAATGGTGGCTCTATGGTAGATGAATGGTGGCTCTATGGTAGATGAATAGTGGCTCTATGGTAGATGAATGGTGGCTCTATGGTAGATGAGTGGTGGCTCTATGGTAGATGAATGGTGGCTCTATTGTAGATGGTTGGTAGCCCTATGGTAGATGAGTGGTGGCTCTATGGTAGATGAATGGTGGCTCTATGGTAGATGAATGGTAGATGAGTGGTGAATAAATGGTAGATGAATGATGGCCCTATGGTGATGAATGGTGGCTCTATGGTAGATGAATGGTGGCTCTATGGTAGATGAATGGTGGCTCTATGGTATATAAATGGTGGCTCTATGGTATTTAAATGGTGGCTCTATGGTAGATGAATGGTGGCTCTATGGTAGATGAATGGTGGCTCTATGGTATTTAAATGGAGGCTCTATGGTAGATGAATGGTGGCTCTATGGTAGATGAATGGTGGCTCTATGGTAGATGAATTGTGGCTCTATGGTAGATGAATGTTGGCTCTATGGTAGATGAATGGTGGCTCTATAGTTGATGAATGGTGGCTCAATGGTAGATGAATGCTGGCTGTATGGTAGATGAATGGTAGCTGTATGGTAGATGAATGGTAGATGAGTGGTGGATGAATGGTAGATGAATGGTAGCCCTATGGTAGATGAGTGGTGGCTCTATGGTAGATGAAAGATGGCTCTATGGTAGATGAATGGTAGCTCTATTGTAGATGGTTGGTAGCCCTATGGTAGATGAGTGGTGGCTCTATGGTAGATGAGTGGTGGCTCTATGGTAGATGAGTGGTGGCTCTATGGTAGATGAATGGTGGCTCTATGGTAGATGGTTGGTAGCCCTATGGTAGATGAGTGGTGGCTCTATGGTAGATGAGTGGTGGCTCTATGGTAGATGAATGGTGGCTCTATGGTAGATGAATGGTGGCTCTATGGTAGATGAATGTGGGGGAATTGTAGATGAATGGTGGCTCTATGGTAGATGAATGGTGGCTCTATGGTAGATGAGTGGTGGCCCTATGGTAGATGAGTGGTGGATGAATTGTAGATTTATGGTAGCCATATGGTAGATGAGTGGTGGCTCTATGGTAGATGAATGGTGGCTCTATGGTAGATGAATGGTGGCTCTATGGTAGATTAATGGTGACTCTATGGTAGATGAATGGTGGCTCTATGGTAGATGAATGGTGGCTCTATGGTAGATGAATGGTGGCTCTATGGTAGATGAATGGTAGGTGAATGGTAGATGAATGGTAGCTCTATGGTAGATGAATAGTGACTCTATGGTAGATGAATGGTGGCTCTATGGTGGATGAATGGTGGCTCTATGGTAGATGAATGGTGGCTCTATGGTAGATGAATGGTGGCTCTATGGTAGATGAGTTTTATAATAAATGGTAGATGAATGGTGGCCCTATGGTAGATGAATGGTGGCTCTATGGTAGATGAATGTGGGGGAATGGTAGATGAATGGTGGCTCTATGGTAGATGAATGGTGGCTCTATGGTAGATGAGTGGTGGCCCTATGGTAGATGAATGGTGGCTCTATGGTAGATGAATGGTAGATGAGTGGTGAATAAATGGTAGATGAATGATGGCCCTATGGTAGATGAATGGTGGCTCTATGGTAGATGAATGGTGGCTCTATGGTAGATGAATGGTGGCTCTATGGTATATAAATGGTGGCTCTATGGTATTTAAATGGTGGCTCTATGGTAGATGAATGGTGGCTCTATGGTAGATGAATGGTGGCTCTATGGTAGATGAATGGTGGATCTATGGTAGATGAATGGTGGCTCTATGGTAGATGAATGGTGGCTCTATGGTAGATGAATGGTGGCTCTATGGTATATAAATGGTGGCTCTATGGTATTTAAATGGTGGCTCTATGGTAGATGAATGGTGGCTCTATGGTAGATGAATGGTGGCTCTATGGTAGATGAATGGTGGCTCTATGGTAGATGAATAGTGGCTCTATGGTAGATGAATGGTGGCTCTATGGTAGATGAGTGGTGGCTCTATGGTAGATGAATGGTGGCTCTATTGTAGATGGTTGGTAGCCCTATGGTAGATGAGTGGTGGCTCTATGGTAGATGAATGGTGGCTCTATGGTAGATGAATGGTAGATGAGTGGTGAATAAATGGTAGATGAATGATGGCCCTATGGTGATGAATGGTGGCTCTATGGTAGATGAATGGTGGCTCTATGGTAGATGAATGGTGGCTCTATGGTATATAAATGGTGGCTCTATGGTATTTAAATGGTGGCTCTATGGTAGATGAATGGTGGCTCTATGGTAGATGAATGGTGGCTCTATGGTATTTAAATGGAGGCTCTATGGTAGATGAATGGTGGCTCTATGGTAGATGAATGGTGGCTCTATGGTAGATGAATTGTGGCTCTATGGTAGATGAATGTTGGCTCTATGGTAGATGAATGCTGGCTCTATAGTTGATGAATGGTGGCTCAATGGTAGATGAATGCTGGCTGTATGGTAGATAAATGGTAGCTGTATGGTAGATGAATGGTAGATGAGTGGTGGATGAATGGTAGATGAATGGTAGCCCTATGGTAGATGAGTGGTGGCTCTATGGTAGATGAAAGATGGCTCTATGGTAGATGAATGGTAGCTCTATTGTAGATGGTTGGTAGCCCTATGGTAGATGAGTGGTGGCTCTATGGTAGATGAGTGGTGGCTCTATGGTAGATGAATGGTGGCTCTATTGTAGATGGTTGGTAGCCCTATGGTAGATGAGTGGTGGCTCTATGGTAGATGACTGGTGGCTCTATGGTAGATGAATGGTGGCTCTATGGTAGATGAATGGTGGCTCTATGGTAGATGAATGGTGGCTCTATGGTAGATGAATGGTGGCTCTATGGTAGATGAGTGGTGGCCCTATGGTAGATGAATGGGGGCTCTATGGTAGATGAATGGTAGATGAGTGGTGAATAAATGGTAGATGAATGATGGCCCTATGGTGATGAATGGTGGCTCTATGGTAGATGAATGGTGGCTCTATGGTAGATGAATGGTGGCTCTATGGTATATAAATGGTGGCTCTATGGTATTTAAATGGTGGCTCTATGGTAGATGAATGGTGGCTCTATGGTAGATGAATGGTGGCTCTATGGTAGATGAATGGTGGCTCTATGGTAGATGAATGGTGGCTCTATGGTAGATGAATGGTGGCTCTATGGTAGATGAATGGTGGCTCTATGGTATATAAATGGTGGCTCTATGGTATTTAAATGGAGGCTCTATGGTAGATGAATGGTGGCTCTATGGTAGATGAATGGTGGCTCTATGGTAGATGAATGGTGGCTCTATGGTAGATGAATAGTGGCTCTATGGTAGATGAATGGTGGCTCTATGGTAGATGAATGGTGGCTCTATGGTACATGAATAGTGGCTCTATGGTAGATAAATGGTGGCTCTATGGTAGATGAATGGTGGCTCTATGGTATATAAATGGTGGCTCTATGGTATTTAAATGGTGGCTCTATGGTAGATGAATGGTGGCTCTATGGTAGATGAATGGTGGCTCTATGGTAGATGAATGGTGGCTCTATGGTAGATGAGTGGTAGATGAATGGTAGATGAATGGTAGCCCTAGGGTAGATGAATGTTGGCTCTATGGTAGATGAATGATGGCTCTATGGTAGATGAATGGTGGCTCTATGGTATAAAAATGGTGGCTCTATGGTATTTAAATGGTGGCTCTATGGTAGATGAATGGTGGCTCTATGGAAGATGAATGGTGGCTCTATGGTAGATGAATTGTGGCTCTATGGTAGATGAATGTTGGCTCTATGGTAGATGAATGGTGGCTCTATAGTTGATGAATTGTGGCTCAATGGTAGATGAATGCTGGCTGTATGGTAGATGAATGGTAGCTGTATGGTAGATGAATGGTAGATGAGTGGTAAATGAATGGTAGATGAATGGTAGCCCTATGGTAGATGAGTGGTGGCTCTATGGTAGATGAAAGATGGCTCTATGGTAGATGAATGGTAGCTCTATTGTAGATGGTTGGTAGCCTATGGTAGATGAGTGGTGGCTCTATGGTAGATGAGTGGTGGCTCTATGGTAGATGAGTGGTGGCTCTATGGTAGATGAATGGTGGCTCTATGGTAGATGGTTGGTAGCCCTATGGTAGATGAGTGGTGGCTCTATGGTAGATGAGTGGTGGCTCTATGGTAGATGAATGGTGGCTCTATGGTAGATGAATGGTGGCTCTATGGTAGATGAATGGTGGCTCTATGGTAGATGAATGGTGGCTCTATGGTAGATGAATGGTGACTCTATGGTGATGAATGGTGGCTCTATGGTAGATGAATGGTGGCTCTATGGTAGATGAATGGTAGCTCTATGGTAGATGAATGGTGGCTCTATGGTAGATGAATGGTGGCTCTATGGTAGATTAATGGCTCTATGGTAGATGAATTGTGGATCTATTGTAGATGAATGGTGGATCTATGGTAGATGAATGGTGGCTCTATGGTAGATGAATGGTGGCTCTATGGTAGATGAATGGTGGCTCTATGGTATATAAATGGTGGTTCTATGGTATTTAAATGGTGGCTCTATGGTAGATAAATGGTGGCTCTATGGTAGATGAATGGTGGCTCTATGGTGATGAGTGGTAGATGAATGGTAGATGAATGGTAGCCCTAGGGTAGATGAATGGTGGCTCTATGGTAGATGAATGATGGCTCTATGGTATATAAATGGTGGCTCTATGGTATTTAAATGGTGGCTCTATGGTAGATGAATGGTGGATCTATGGTAGATGAATGGTGGCTCTATGGTAGATGAATGGTGGCTCTATGGTAGATGAATAGTGGCTCTATCGTAGATGAATGGTGGCTCTATAGTTGATGAATGGTGGCTCTATGGTAGATGAATGGTGGCTGTATGGTAGATGAATGGTAGATGAGTGGTGGATGAATGGTAGATGAATGGTAGCCCTATGGAAGATGAGTGGTGGCTCTATGGTAGATGAATGGTGGCTCTATGGTTGATGAATGGTGGCTCTATGGTAGATGGATGGTAGCCCTATGGTAGATGAGTGGTGGCTCTATGGTAGATGAGTGGTGGCTCTATGGTAGATGAATGGTGGCTCTATGGTAGATGAATGGTGGCTCTATGGTAGATGAATGGTGGCTCTATGGTAGATGAATGGTGGCTCTATGGTGGGTGAATGGTAGATGAGTGGTGGGTGAATGGTAGATGAATGGTGGCTCTATGGTAGATGAATGGTGGCTCTATGGTGGGTGAATGGTAGATGAGTGGTGGGTGAATGGTAGATGAATGGTGGCTCTATGGTAGATGAATGGTGGCTCTATGGTAGATGAATGGTGGCTCTATGGTAGATGAATGGTGGCTCTATGGTAGATGAATGGTGGCTCTATGGTAGATGAATGGTGGCTCTATGGTAGATGAATGGTGGTTCTATGGTAGATGAATGGTGGCTCTATGGTAGATGAATGGTGGCTCTATGGTAGATGAATGGTGGCTCTATGGTAGATGAATGGTGGCTCTATGGTAGATGAATTGTGGATCTATTGTAGATGAATGGTGGATCTATGGTAGATGAATGGTGGCTCTATGGTAGATGAATGGTGGCTCTATGGTAGATGAATGGTGGCTCTATGGTATATAAATGGTGGTTCTATGGTATTTAAATGGTGGCTCTATGGTAGATGAATGGTGGCTCTATGGTAGATGAATGGTGGCTCTATGGTATATAAATGGTGGCTCTATGGTATTTAAATGGTGGCTCTATGGTAGATGAATGGTGGCTCTATGGTAGATGAATGGTGGCTCTATGGTAGATGAATGGTGGCTCTATGGTAGATGAA
The DNA here is from genome assembly GCA_035222895.1 of Strongylocentrotus droebachiensis. Lineage (NCBI taxonomy): Eukaryota > Metazoa > Echinodermata > Echinoidea > Camarodonta > Strongylocentrotidae > Strongylocentrotus > Strongylocentrotus droebachiensis. The sequence goes on from JAVYIG010013186.1 coordinate 47,010, forward strand.
TAGTGGCTCTATGGTAGATGAATGGTGGCTCTATGGTAGATGAATGGTGGCTCTATGGTAGATGAAAAGTGGCTCTATGGTAGATAAATGGTGGCTCTATGGTAGATGAATGGTGGCTCTATGGTATATAAATGGTGGCTCTATGGTATTTAAATGGTGGCTCTATGGTAGATGAATGGTGGCTCTATGGTAGATGAATGGTGGCTCTATGGTAGATGAATGGTGGCTCTATGGTAGATGAGTGGTAGATGAATGGTAGATGAATGGTAGCCCTAGGGTAGATGAATGGTGGCTCTATGGTAGATGAATGATGGCTCTATGGTAGATGAATGGTGGCTCTATGGTATAAAAATGGTGGCTCTATGGTATTTAAATGGTGGCTCTATGGTAGATGAATGGTGGCTCTATGGAAGATGAATGGTGGCTCTATGGTAGATGAATTGTGGCTCTATGGTAGATGAATGTTGGCTCTATGGTAGATGAATGGTGGCTCTATAGTTGATGAATGGTGGCTCAATGGTAGATGAATGGTGGCTCTATGGTAGATGAATAGTGGCTCTATGGTAGATGAATGGTGGCTCTATGGTAGATGAATGGTGGCTCTATGGTAGATGAATAGTGGCTCTATGGTAGATAAATGGTGGCTCTATGGTAGATGAATGGTGGCTCTATGGTATATAAATGGTGGCTCTATGGTATTTAAATGGTGGCTCTATGGTAGATGAATGGTGGCTCTATGGTAGATGAATGGTGGCTCTATGGTAGATGAATGGTGGCTCTATGGTAGATGAGTGGTAGATGAATGGTAGATGAATGGTAGCCCTAGGGTAGATGAATGGTGGCTCTATGGTAGATGAATGATGGCTCTATGGTAGATGAATGGTGGCTCTATGGTATAAAAATGGTGGCTCTATGGTATTTAAATGGTGGCTCTATGGTAGATGAATGGTGGCTCTATGGAAGATGAATGGTGGCTCTATGGTAGATGAATTGTGGCTCTATGGTAGATGAATGTTGGCTCTATGGTAGATGAATGGTGGCTCTATAGTTGATGAATGGTGGCTCAATGGTAGATGAATGCTGGCTGTATGGTAGATGAATGGTAGCTGTATGGTAGATGAATGGTAGATGAGTGGTGGATGAATGGTAGATGAATGGTAGCCCTATGGTAGATGAGTGGTGGCTCTATGGTAGATGAAAGATGGCTCTATGGTAGATGAATGGTAGCTCTATTGTAGATGGTTGGTAGCCCTATGGTAGATGAGTGGTGGCTCTATGGTAGATGAGTGGTGGCTCTATGGTAGATGAGTGGTGGCTCTATGGTAGATGAATGGTGGCTCTATGGTAGATGGTTGGTAGCCCTATGGTAGATGAGTGGTGGCTCTATGGTAGATGAGTGGTGGCTCTATGGTAGATGAATGGTGGCTCTATGGTAGATGAATGGTGGCTCTATGGTAGATGAATGTGGGGGAATTGTAGATGAATGGTGGCTCTATGGTAGATGAATGGTGGCTCTATGGTAGATGAGTGGTGGCCCTATGGTAGATGAGTGGTGGATGAATTGTAGATTTATGGTAGCCATATGGTAGATGAGTGGTGGCTCTATGGTAGATGAATGGTGGCTCTATGGTAGATGAATGGTGGCTCTATGGTAGATTAATGGTGACTCTATGGTAGATGAATGGTGGCTCTATGGTAGATGAATGGTGGCTCTATGGTAGATGAATGGTGGCTCTATGGTAGATGAATGGTGGCTCTATGGTAGATGGTTGGTAGCCCTATGGTAG
>JAVYIG010013187.1:0-48791 GCA_035222895.1 Strongylocentrotus droebachiensis
CCAATTTGACTGATGTATGTTTGTTTGTTATGTTTGTTTCTTCTGTTGTTTCACATTCGAATCCGCATAACAAGATTGTCTCATACATGAGGCTAAAAAGGGAATGCATCATTTGAAACAATGATAATGGCGGATGATAATGTCCGTGGCCTTTAATGAGATTTGAATAATTGTCTTTGACTCTTTGCATGTGCAAATTGTGTTTCGTAGTTTGTGTATGCGTACATGGTGCTGATGCGATTACTCCGATTATTGCAATGACGACCTTCGTCATTGCCTTGTTTTCGTTCACATTCTTCTTATTAATATTCTTACTTCTTCTTCCTCTTCTTCTTCTTGTCGTCCGGAATCCCATTCGTTTTGCAAGTAGTGCTTGTTATTCCTAGTTAGGTGCTTTCCTCATGTTCTTTTCCTTTCAAATTTCATAGGCATAGTCTCTAACATCTCATCAAGGTCACTACATTCTTCGATTCTCGAAATCACTCATGCATGACCGTCCAGGCGCCATTTTGTCCGTTTCTGGTCCATTTTAAGGCCTTTTTTTTGTATCTCCCTTCCTATCTCGACTATCCTAGATCCTACAAACTTCGACCAAATTCCTCTAGATAGTCTAAGAGATGTTCTTTCATCTGCGACGTATAACCTGCCCTTCAAAATTCCATCTTCATACTCAAAGTTCAAATCTGAAACCGACTCCGTCAAAAATCTCTCAAATTCTTGAAAAAACTGACCCCTAAATAATCTAAAACTGCCATAACTTTCTCAAACAAATTCAGTTTTGCATCTAAATCTTACAGTATCTTTATCTCATAATTGCACATAGCCATGCCAAATGTCACGCTCCAATGGCTTTGCAAAACATAAATGGCGCCCTCTAAAGTTCTAGGAATTGGCTTTCTTTCTGTGGCCGTATCTCCGTTATGGCTTTGCAGACCCGTACCCTTTTTTGGATTTAGGTACTTGAAGATATGCCCTTTCAAGCCATATTCAAAATTATATACCCTAGCACTGACCGACCTTGCGAAAAATGCCCTCTAAATATGGAGTTTTCGAGAAAATTGAGAAATAACTTCAACTTGCTCTAAAATGGCGATCTTTATACGTACGTCAATGAAACTTGGCAGACACATGTATCCATATACGTGACAACTGTCTGCTAAGTTAAAAACGTCAGCGCAAAGTTATCGCCAAAAATGATGAATTTGCTATGTATTACGTAATAGCGCGTTTGATGCGTGCAGTACGTTGCGCGCAGATGAAAATGGTGTCAAACTGACCGCAATGAAGTGCCCTTTCGAACTATACCAAGTATGGTATATGTTCACACAGACAATTTTGAGTAAATCGCATTCGAACAAGGGCCACTATACGTATTCCGCCGAGTTTCCGACCGATTATAACATTTCATACACTGCGTAACTAGTCCGAAAGATGTTCTTTCGTTTGACACGTAAAAACATGGCGTCATTGCACGCACATCGTTCTGAGACGATTGCATTTCTAGTTGTATGTTTTTATCATGATGGTAAATACTTATTAGTTATTTGGCATCACCTGTGCCTGGGCAGGGGGGGGGGGGGCGAAATTGAGTCCCCGGGTCCTTCCTCCCTGATTAAACTTAGCTCCGGCAACGGTAGCGCTCAGTGCATTCATGGAATACATCCAACAAGGTAATCACCTACATCTTGGTCGAGTGTGGCAAATGTAGATTAGTGTATTTAAAAAGGACCTTAATGTTCCGGCAGGGATTCCTACCCCTTACCTTGTGTTTCACAGTTAGGAGACTTATTTACTAGACCAAAGCAGTTCGACATAAATATTTGTAGAGCCCTAGGAATCACAGGATCTTCTTCAAAATACTTGGATTTACCGTATGCCAACGAGCACAAAAGTACTAAATATGAAATTTTCATGCGAACTTGCTTAGTTGTATTTGAACAAATAATTTTTGTATTATTGATGTTCCATTGATTTGCTAAATTGTAAGCAAAATTATGTTATTGTTTGAATATTGAATAAACACCTCTAAGAGGCAAAGAGAAAAAAATATAACAGCAGTATTCGTATCATCTAGCCAAAAGCTATTCTGCAGAACGATTCAAGGAATTCTTTAAAATTATTCTCTCCCAGAAGTAGATGTTTTTGTCGTTGTTGTTATCATCAGCATCGTCATCATCATCCGTACTGTGGCGGTCAAGTGTTCTTATAAACGTTTGTAATTCAAAATATTTATATAATAAAGGTCATAATTTTGAAAATAATCGTAATTCTCAAGATTATATAAGGTTTGTAATTTTCGAGATTGTGGAGGCTAGTTCGGCAGTGTCGACTTTACAAACTGAATTCCGTGTTCGAATTTCAGAACTTTCAGACCTTATGTACCATATTCCACTTATTTTAATTATGGACCCCTCGGAAAGCGAACTTTACAGAAAAATGAACCTTTAAAATCATGAACCTTAATTGGAAAATAAGAACGTTATGTATACACTATCACCATGATCACAAAATGTATATCGTTATCAATGTCATAATTGTCATAACTCTCATTATCATCATCATTATTATCACTATTCTGCTCATCATCCTCATCATCATCATTACCAACACCATCATCATCATCATCATTACCAACACCATCATCATCATCATCAACATTACCATCATCACCATCATCACCATCATTACCAACACCATCATCATCATCATCATTACCAACACCATCATCATCATCATTACCAACACCATCATCATCATCATCGTTACCAGCACCATCATCATCACCATCATCACCATCATTACCAACACCATCATCATCATCATTACCAACACCATCATCATCATCATCATTACCAACACCATCATCATCATCATCATTACCAACACCATCATCATCATCATCATTAACAACACCATCATCATCATCATCATCATTACCAACACCATATTATCATCATCATTACCAACACCATCATCATCATCATTACCAACACCATCATCATCATCATCATCGTTACCAGCACCATCATCATCACCATCATTTTCAACACTGGACTTGCTATCATCTTCATCACTTTCCTTAGTAAACTCACCATCGTCATCATCACCACCATCATCACTTTTAATCATCATTTAGACCTTTACATCTTACATCTTTACATCTGTTCTCAAATCCTTCATGCTGTCGGTATTAAGACTTGTCACCATTCTAAAAAAGTATATCCGGCGTAACCGGTTCCTTCCTCACTGCCGGACGTGCCAAAATCCTCTTTATCCTGTCTAACAACAATCTCAAAAACTTCAACTCACACGGATTCCTGTCACCCAGGAAACGGTTAGAACAATCAAAGTGCCAAATCCGACGCAAAAAAACGCAGTCTTCATTCTGCTATATGGCGCATCTACATTAAACAAAAATTTGATGTACCTTGCTATCTCTTTTCCGGGCTATCCATGCACTGTGACCCTCCGTGTCTGTCACACCATTCTCTCCAGACATCGACTGCTCGCCTGTACTTCTTCACCGTACTTCCCGCCCTTGATGCATCCAGCACCTCTGCAGTGAAGCTTTAAACTGGATATGATGGGGGAAATGCATATATGAAACAACCTCCTGTGAGGAAGTAAAACCACTTGTGTCGTCCCACAAGACCAGTGTGCATGCAACACATTCTGTAGCTCCAGTGAGCTTTGAATATCTCAGTTAGGACAATCGCAAACTTGTCAAAACTTCAATGCCAGTGCATTTTATTAAATATACCATGCCCTCCAGTGACACAGTCTCCGTCCCAGCCCTGTCATGCATAATAGCGGTCTCACCAGCGTACAGAAAAATAATAATGTTTACCATTAATCCATATGAAGAACGGCCTATCTAGAACCCAACCTAACGCGAAGAACCACACTCTTATACTGGTCCGAACCAAAAACAGAGTTTCTATTTCGCCCTTGTACAAAAATATAAGTAGGATCCAAAAGGGCCAAAATGGGGCCGACGGTCCTGCTGGAACTACCAAGGTAGCAACAGCGCCACAAGCTTTAACAGGTTTAACAGCCTGCCCAACCAATTCAACCGGAGGCACAAGCCAATTATTTTGGCCTTCCCATTATGCCGAAAAAAACAGCAACTAGAGATGTTTTCAGGCACAAATACTTAGAGTTAAAGATTGGTAAATTGGTATTATAATCGTCAGCAAACCTATCCACCGTCTGTGGCCCCCACATACCATCAATGTACATTAACAATGCCATCGAAACTCCCCAATCATCCCAATCGACTTGCTTACTGAGACAGTCCGCCCTATCATTAAGGGTACGCGGGATCCACTGAACTTCTAACTCAATATCCTGCCCCGCACAATAGTCAACTACTCCAATGCTCATAATTATGCTGTAGTTCTTCCTTCAAAATAGCCTCTACCCCAGTGTTATCAGTGAACTACTTGACTGTTTTGCCCTTCAGACTATTACCAAACGCTCTAGTTGCCAGTGCAACGGCTTTCAATTCTCTCCAAGTGGAACTTTTACCTTGTTCCTCCTCGGACCAGGTATAACGGAACTCAATCCCTCCACACTTTCCCGACCAGGCTCCGCACCCGACATGGCTGGCATCTGAAAAAGCAAACACCTGCTGTAAAGAGTATCGAAACACATGTCTTAGATTCAATCTCTCAACGTTTTCTTTCCAGAAAAAACTATTCCTCTTTCCCAAGACGAAAATCCAATTGAAACCCCATTGAATGCCCCCATTGAATCCCAATTGAATACCAATTGGCAATTTGGAGTACATGGAAAGTGAAACAATGGGTACCTATTGAAACCAATTGGCAATTGGTCCCCATTGAAACCAACTGTCAATTGGTTTTAATGGGGACCAATTGCCCAATTGGTTCCAATAGAAACCCATTGTTTCACTTTCCATGTACTCCAAATTGCCAATTGTTATTGAATTGGGATTCAATGGGGGCATTCAATGGGGATTCAATTGGTAAATCGATCGAGGTAGAAGAACCATTGATAAACTGATACTTCATAATCGATATTGGCAACTGTCCACCAATTAGGTTTATTCTAATCTCAATTGTATTAACTCCATCACATATATCATTTGAAGCGAATTGAAGAGTAACATTTAAAGTGACACAGGCTCGTACACATATATATACTAAATATGCATATTGTTTCTTGGTTAGTAATCTTTATAATCAATATATATATTGCTAAAACGTGAATGCATGTGAATGTGAATCAGACAAAATAATCTATTGGTTAATAATTGCCGAAGGAAAAAATAAATTACAAAATTGATGTGCATTGTCATAATTTTCTTAACAAATCATGATAAATGTATTTTTCTGTGACACGTGTAATAAATATACATGAGATACATAAATATGTTGGTTTCTGTTGGTTTCTATTGGTTTCTATTAGTCACATTAGGTTCTATTGGTCCTATCGGTCCAATTGGTTTCTATTGGTCTTATTAGTTTCTATTGGTCCTATTGGTTTATATTGGTCCAATTGGTTTCTATGTAGCATTGGTCATATTGTTTTCTATGGGTCCTATTGGTTTCTATTGGTTTCAATTGGTTTCAATTGGCCCTATTAGACTTTAATGTGATTTCAATTGGACCAATCGGCCCCATTAGACTTTAAAAGGTTTTCAATTGGTTTCAATTGGACCAATTGAAGTACAACTTGAAGGCCAATTGGGGTCCCATTAAAGTCTAATGGGGCCTAGGCCAATGGTCCATCTGAAGTCCTATTAAAGTCCCATTGAAACCTGTTAAAACCTATTGAGACCAAAAATAAAACCAATTGGATTTTCGTCTTGGGATCACTTTGTCCCGGGATGCCAAACTCAATTTTCTGTCCCAGTGGTTAATCTCAGCAATAATCATGCAATAGAACCGAGTTCTCAAATGTACCATGTGTCTCACGGCAGGGAGGCGTGATATAACTTTCCCCACAAAGGACGCTAATTTTCTGGGTGTAGAGTATGGCAGATCTATAATAATACTTTCAATGCATGACATTAAGTCCTCCACCCTACGCCGTTTTGCCCTCAAAGTACCTCCCTTGGCATCCCAGGACAGACCCAACCACTCGATTTCCTGAGTGGGAGTCCACACCGATTTTTCCACATTGGGGACCAATCCCGCAAGGAGCAGATCTGATTTTACCAACTTAGCAACCCGGTCACATTCCAAAAAGGAAGGTGCCCGAAACCAACCATCATCTAAGAAAACTACAACAAACACATCTATATGGGGCCGTCGACAGGCCAAATGGCAATACTCTAAAAGAAAAGTAACTAACTTTGCCATCTAATTCCCAACTAAAGCAAAGGTACTTGCAGTGCTCTTCAAAAATATATATATGATGATAACCTGACTTAAGGTCAAATGAAAACATGTATCTCCTTGCTGAAAATATTCCAGCGCTACTTCCCAATCCTCGAAGCGTACTTTCTGTTTCCAAACATATTCATTTATATAACGCAAATACAAAATCAATCGCTTCTTACCAGAACATTGAACTGATACAGGGAGAGGGTTAATACTCCGGTACACTAACAAGTTCACTAACTAAATTCTTCCTCATTAAATCTAGAACAGCCTCGGTAACGAAATCTGGATTGTCTCTGGCTGACTTATTATTCTTAAAAACCGCCGGAGGCGGCGTAAACAAAAAAGGAATTCTATATCCCGAATCGATCACCCCCAATATTTTATCTGGGGCCCCAATCTCGCGTCAGAAGGCAATGTTAGCCTTCATCCTGCCACGAACAATAGGTTCTGTTGAGCCTTGCTCGTACTCGTCAAAATTAGACAAATAGAAATCGGCTTCGTACCGTTCGTCCACACCTCCAGTGGCTTTGCGCGCTCCACCATCCCCCGATGTGGTATCCCCCCTCTCCTTAGGTCCCGACGTAAGACCAATTCCTCCTTTGTCCAAAGTACTGCTCGAAGCTGGAGCCATCCTTGCTCTTGCCTCCAACGTTTGACTGGCGATTCCTACGCCAGTGGCCCGGCTTGCAAAAGGCAAAGCACAAATCCGTGCTTCTCGGCTGTCGGAAACCTCCACCAGCTTGGCCAAGCTGTGGTCTAGACTGTGGTAGATAGCGGCGAAAAGAACCAGACTCAGGATTAGGATGAGACTCGGGAGCCATCGGTCGCCTAACCCTCTGGTATGGCGTCTTCCCTCTGGACACCTTCGTCCTTCTCCGCTCCGAAGCCGCTCTGCTCTGAGCGGCTCTAATCTTCTTTTCGTCTTCGGAGTCACTGGCAAGCTCTTCGGACAAATATTCATTGACAACCTTCCACCCATCCTCTGGCTTGTCGGCGATGCGGATGAGCTTGTTCCTCTTCGCGATCTCTTCTTCTACATTGCTCAACTCTAAAGTGGCCGAGGCAATCTCTCCTTTCTGCAAGCACGCGATAAAGGTACGCACACTATCTAGGAGGGAGATATTGAAATTAAACTGAACGCGATTGCCTTTAAACTCGAATTGGACTTTTGAGGACTCAATCGACTTGCTCGTATTCTCTTTCTGCTGAGCCAGAGCCTCGTCTATGTAACTCTTTACACCTCCAACAGCTTCCCTCACACTATATCAGATATATTCTCTGCCGTAAAGTTAACAAAAAGCGGATTATGCTCTCCAGCACCGCCCGCGTCATTCGCCATGATAGCAAAAAACGACCAATATACACTGGAAAACCAATCAAGGAAAAACTTCCAATTATATAACAAGCAACGTGTAAGTCGAAGAGCGGGTTTGAAAACGGCGCGAGAAATTAAAAGGCGTCTAGCTCGCTCATCGTCGAATAAGGTCAATGGCGTCTCACGCCACGTACTCAACGTATATGTATACAACTCCTGCGAGCGCTCAGGCATGAGCGCCTCCTCATTTAGATTAATTCCAACCCACTTTAGGTACCAATAGGAAATTGTATACTTTGCACTCGGAAGCTAGCGTATCTAGGTCTGTTCTGTATATACGTACAGTACAGTGCAGTGGTATGCTGAGGGTGCTGTACAAGGATACAGGTGATCTACTACGAATTACAGCGTGAAAGTCTACTATAGTCTATAGTACTACAAATAAGTATTCTATCATTGACACAATTGCAGTTGAACTCAACTAATCGTAGACCTTTCAATACTCAGCTCTTGCAATTTTAAATTGATCTTAATCCGAATGGAGACTCTAAAACACAACGATCTGATCAACATTTCCAAGTTGATCCCCGATGGTACTTTATCCGAACTGGGAGTGACTCTGGAATTCAATCGTTTCGAAGTTAATTCTTTTCGGAAGGAAAATGAGCAGGATTCATTTAATATGGAGGGAACCTTGCACATGTTGAGATCTTGGACTGAGAAAGGTGGATCGATAGAGAAATTAATAGAAGCTTTGACTAAAACTGGTTTGGAGAGTGTCCGTGATCAGATTCTTGCAGGTATGTATTCGTATAACATATAAAACCATAATATAGTCTGTGCATAATACGCGTAGCATGCATGCAGAGGATTGTAAAGAAACAGTTCAATTCTGACATTACTTTTCAAGATAAGTATGTCCTGAATAAACCCCTGTTAGTTAGTGTAGATATATAATTTCATTTTACTGACCTATGATAGTGCTGAGGTCGAATTGCAAGAACGTATCTACATTTAAATTTCTTGGCCTGCATATTGATGAACATTTAAATTGGAAGTACCATATTAGTAAACTTTGTAAATTATTGTCAAGAAATACTGGTGTAATTTATAAATTGAAATCTGTGTTCCCACTGAATATTTTACGTATGTTGTACGGAACTTTAATTTTGCCATATTTGCACTATGGTGTGCTAGCTTGGGGCAACTCGTTCAAATCTCAAATGGATAAATTACTACTGGTACAGAAAAGAGTAATAAGAATTGTTTGTAATACTCACTATCTTGCGCATACAGATGTTCTTTTTTATAATAGTAGTGTTTTGAAAGTTAAAGATATTTATCATTTACAACTAGGAGCTCTAATGTATGAATTGAATGCAGGTCTACTACCAGTAGCCTTGGCTAGAATATTTAAGAAAAATAACCAAGTTCATAGTTATTCCACACGTCAGGCGCAAGCATATCACTTGCCTCTTGTTAGAACGCAATTTGCCCTTACTACTGTGGGGTCCACTGGACCTAGGTTTTGGAATTCCCTTGAACCAAGAATAGCGCAATCAGTCAGTATTTATGTATTTAAGCGCAAACTGAAGTTACTATATTTGAGTCGATATCGTCTAGATTTATAGTTGTGATCAATATTTAAGAAAATTAATTACTATATAGGTCAGCATAATTCTACTCCCATCTATTCATCTGTCTGTCTTTTTTTGTTTTTGTCTGTGTTTCAGTCCTGTTGCTCGTTGTATTTTCCTGTTTCTCTTGTTTATAGCCATTATTTAGTAGTCAGTAGATTTTATTATACTTATTTATGTTTATATTTTATCAGTTGTTTAGTTAGTTTAGTTTTGTCAGCACTTAAATGTATTCATTTATTCTTATCTGACGAGTTTTGTTCTTTTAGGACGTATTCATAAGCTACTCATGAGGGACCTTAAATCCACAAGCCTTGCTTTCAACCAAGGTCACCTCATCTTTCTTTTGTAACGCCATTATCTGTAAACTTGTTATATTCATGTCATATTTGTAAAGTGTGTTATGAAAGAAAGATAAATAAAACTTGAACTTGAACTTGAACTATATTATTATTATTATATATTATTATATCAAGAAGAAAATGTTACAATGTAGTAGTTATTCCATATGACTCGACCAACACAAAATCATTCGTTTGAAAACTTGGTACCTACCGTCCTTTGCACACCAAAAAAGAGGAAATTCACAATAGAATTTCCGATGAGCAAACTTTAATAACTGTTTTTTACTACTTTAACTTATCTCTTGACAAGGTAAAACAGGACAACTGAAGGAAAACAAACAAGGACCAAGTGCGTCGGCTGAAACAAAAGTGTTTTCTGCTGATACTCAACGGTGAGTTTGTAATGATATAGGTGTTTACAGTATAATACCATGCAAGATATAATCCCTGCTTAGGGTTTTACAATTAGGGTCTGCTCGCTATTCATAAGGGCCGCTATTAATAACTTGAGAAAAGGGTCGCTATTCATAATACGAGAAAAGGGTCACTATTCATAATGCAGGACGAGGGTCGCTATACATAATACAAGAAGATGGTCATTATTCATTTATAAGGACCGCTATTCATAATATGGAAAGAGGGTCGCTATTCATAAAAATCACATAAGCAAATAGTTGCTCAAATAATGGAAATATAAAAATCCTTGGGGGCACCTCTAGCCCCCCCCCCCCTTACCGAGCCCGTTTGGCGATGTATACGTGGTTGGTGCGTGTAGAAGAATTGTGCACTAAATAAATAGCTAACTTATAATAATATTTGTTCACAATAATTATGACTGCTTTGATCATGGAAATGTGAGAGACATCCCGCGGGAATCAATCGGACCTCGTAGAAATATCATTATGTAGGACGTCGTTTCGGTAAACCGTAGTGCATGTATACCAATATCGGTAGTATTTGAAAGTGCATGTAGGCCGTATGTCCAATTTTTAATCCTATGTAAATTTTGATTGCTCCATTCTGTAAAGGGCAACAAATTGGTAAAGTGTGCAAATATTTTAGCAATGATGACCAAAATACTCTAATTCTACTTTGAGTAAACAGTTCGTTTGGAACATTGGGACTCGAGCTTTGGGCGGGGGAATTTCAGTACCCCCCCCCCCCCTATCAGCCATAACTGTTGAAAGGTTAATTATCAAGTTATCCATCGGATAAATCAAGTATAGGGTGTTAGGACAATTACCCCCTGGGCAATCACCCCCTGGAAATTAACCCCCCCCCCCCGGAAAACTACCCCCGAACGACAATTACCCCCCCCCCGGGAAATTACCCCCGGAGAATTACCCCCCGATGACAATTACCCCCCGAGGACAACTACCCCCCCCCCCCCCCCGTGGACAATCAGGATTCAAAAGCAAAACGATCTGACACATTGAGAGATGGCTACGAGCCTATAAGACCCCCTTCATAAACCCATATTCGTTCAAATACTAGCACGTTGTCTTCCTCGTTACTAAACATTTCACGCCAGTGCGGTTGCTGATTTCCACGAAGGATGTAAGTTTTAGGTAATTGTCAAGCGCTTCTCAAAATGCATAGAAATACATTTCTCTTGAGCAGCGATATTTCAACTTTTTGAGTCATGGTACCCTCTTAAGAAATGAAAAGTTTCTCCCAAATCCCAAAGTCTTCACAGACTATCTATTTTGCATGACTCAGGCACTCGCCAAGTGCTATGTACACACGTTTGGGCACATTTAAGAATAAAAAAAGGAAAGACATTTTCCAACTGGTAAAAAATTAGTTGTAATCCACACACTAGTAACGATGCGGGCACCTTGCTCCCGAATGCACATGAATACAAAAATAATGAATTCGGTCATTTGATTTGATTTGATTTGATTTATTGGTTTCTGCATCTTTTTTTTTTTCATCATACATTTTCATGAACATAATATGGTTTGATACAATATTTTAAGTGTATATAATTTATACAGATAATAAAACGAAATTAAACAGATATATTGAATGCATAATTAACATACATTAGATGCAGGAGGGCTACAAAAATAAGCAAAGTAGCTTGACGTGCCCGCAGCCCTCAACTTAGATACAACAATAAAATAAAAATAAAAAAAGAGTGTGAATTGCAGAGAAGAAAATGAAAGGGAAGAGAAGGAGCGTTGGTAATAATACAATACATTTCATACATCTGCTGATTGAATGCAGGTTCATTCATGAATGGATAAACGACGGTAGGTCATGGACGATTACACATCATTGTTGAATATACAGTCAATGTACACACGAGAATGAATACACGAATAAGAGGATATTCGGGCCTCTCGTTGCCCTTATTTATTTATCATGTTTTAAACGTAATGAGTGTGGTAAAATGTAATCTCGAAATAAAAGATATAATATATATTCGGACGCCTTGCTGTCAAAATATTGTCAGCGAGCGAGGAAGGAAGACACTTTCTTATCCTTAAAAATGTATTTCTCACGTAATTTCATACTCTTACCGTTTCTGATATTTGTTTTTCACAAAATCAAAGTTTTCCAAATGTAACTAACATTCTCTTGCGGCACCCCGGTTGAAAAACGCTGAGCTGAAGCTACAAAATCAAATGAAATGAATTACCAGAGAGCGGATATTTATTTTCTTTTGACATGGCACCATACATATAACTTGAAGGCAATTTCCATTTCAAAATAATTTAACGTACTAGAAAACATATCATACTCCAGCATGACAACATAAATATATAGATAACAGAAATATATAGATAACGTGAAGAAAAACCTTAATTTCGGATTATACATACAAAGACAAATACACGATCAGCTGATCCAAAAAGTTACAGAGGATGCATAAATAAAATCTTACATCCTAATTGTTTTGTTTTGCCATTTTTGGTGAGAGACGCTGTAACGCGTACTCATCTGCGCGCAATGTATTGTTGATTTTCTTTAAAAATGTAATTTCTGTTCTTTACTCGGTAGCAAAACTACGGGGGAATTGGGCAACCTCCACCCCCACCTCCCCCCTCCCCCCTCCACACCGAATTGAATAATTTGAAAACACTGAAATGAACTTCATAAATAACAAAGAAAATGAAAGTTTATGAAATTTTCTGTAAAGAGCAATTTGGAGAAAAGCTCTCATTATATCTCACAGTGTTACAAATTCCTCGAGGATGTTTGTCGTTGGGGGTAGTTGTCTTTGGGGGGAGTTTGTCCTCGGAGGAGGGGGGGGGGGTAGTTGTACTTTGGGGAATTGTCCTCGGGGGTAATTGTCCTCGGGGGGTTAATTGTCCTCGGGGGCAATTATCCTCGGGGGTAATTGTCCTTGGGGATAGTTGTCCTCGGGGGGTAGTTGTCCTCGGGGGTAATTTTCCGGGGGGGTAAATGTCCTTGGGGGTAATTTTTCTTGGGGGGTAAGTGTCCTCAGGGGGTAATTCTCCGGGGGGTAATTTCTGGGGGTAATTGTCCTTGGGGGGTAATTGTCCTCGGGGGGGGGGGGGTATTCTCCGGGGGGTAATTTTCTGGGGGGTAATTGTCCTTGGGGATAGTTTTCCAGGCGGTAATTTTCCGGGGGTTGATTGCCCAGGGGTAATTGTCCTGATACGTAAACCAAGCCTAACTCTGTCTTGCAATCTCTGCTTAAATGTTAATTTGTAATTATGTCATGGAAATATATTACTTTATCCTAAGAGCTTGTTATTCAGAATATCTAAATTAAACCTAGTGGCAATAAAAGTTCATCCTGACTGATTGCGAAACTAAAAAAATGCAACAACACGGTCGTGTCGGGAGCAGTTACAGCAGAGTTTATATGGTCTCTGAAAAGTCTTGAAGCTTAGACTATCTGGTATGCATTACGTCGGACAGGGGTTTGTTCCAGCAAACTAATATGATCCTTTAAAATCCTGCACAACTGATAGCTACTTGCGGCCTCTATATAGCAAATAATGCCTAATCGGTGCCTTTTGGTCCCAATTGAGAGCTGATTTGATGAGATAACCACCTGTCAGTGACCTTGCAGGGTAGTCTAATGACCCCCTGGCCAAAATAGTACAGACGGGATTTAAAGTGAACCTGTAACGTTGTTGAAGGTTGATGAAGAAAAGAATGCCTAATTTTGGTATGAAATGTTACTTATTATATGTCTTCTACTGTACTGACCCTCGATCTAACATGCACAAAAGTGAGAAAAATTCTCAAACCACAAAGATATTTATTGTTTTCTTTGAAGGCGTTATGTGTAACTCCCTCTTACAGTAAATTCTCCCGACTGTTTTTTCGATGAAAATAAGACATAAAACAGGCTTTTAAAATCTGTCAACACTTAAATGTTCGGAATGGTATATAGAGCCAATTCATTGCTTTGTGACGATTTACATTCACCTGTAATTTAATCAAATGATAATAATATGGTTGGGAGAAATTAATTTTAATTAATTGTATATCTATCATTGAAGTCACTACCTTGGCAGCATTTCCTCTCATCTGAATAATTTTACCAATTCCCTTTGAAGGTACATAACTATGTTCCATTTGCAGGCCAAACAAATGAAAAGGTTACATTCTAACGGCATTTGAAAGATAATACTAATGTAGAACTTCCCTCAAAACAAAAGAGCTTGAGATTGTATTTTTGTGGGAAAATAGCGACCTTAGTTCCTGAATCGAACTTAGCGATCGCGGTCGTTAACACGTAACTCACTTAATAACCAAGTATATAACAGGTAATGTATAAGGTTTAATTGCAGGTCCAACGTGTTCAGCATGTTTTGCATAGAATATATCCTGCTCTTTTTAATCCTTACGTTCAATAACCAAGCAATTCCAAATTACTTTTGCATCCGCAAAATATAATAAGTCAAGTTAAAGGTCGGGTGAAATCCAAATATAAGTTGATTCATGTTGGTTTGCAGGACCTGCTTAGCTAGGTGTAAACTTCTTTTGACTCACACTATTTATCCATAAGGTCTAATAATAATTTAATGATTATCATTATTTATTATTTCATGATTATTAGACCATATAGGGATAGACAAAATGGGCATCGGACCAATTGGGTAGTAGACAAACCTGTACGTTGTAGACCAAGCGACAATACGCCCTTGCTGCATGGTTGTTCACTAAACATCCGCGAATGGAATTCTTGTGTTTCCTCCTTTTTGAATGACCTATTTTGAAATTATTAAAGTTTTATATTTGGTATTTGGTACCACGCGCAGTTCCAAATAATTGTAAGGTTATTATGTATTCCTAGTAGTTACGTTGTTCATGAGTTCATTAGAGCTACGTGCACATCCACCATTCGCTACACAAACACACTCGCGCGCACAATACACTCACAAACTTATACACAAAGATCGTATTATGAACGAATAATGTTCATTTGAAATTTCGCGTTAAGATTTTTCCTTTGAGGCCACCATCCTATTCAAGCAACGCTTATGATTGCGGTCTCCTGCACTTTTTACACAGAAAGTTCTGATAATACTTTAAATTTATAATAACATGTTATAGAAATATTAAGTTCGTTATTATATGTATATATGTAAACAACATTTTGACATGAAGATGTTACTGTTTGTATATTTTGTATTATTTGTTACGTTTATATGTTCTTTGTTATTCAGTTATTTCGCAGGACATCGTTCAGGAGGCAACAAACGAAACAAGTAAGCCACTCGTTTATGCATTCTCCCTGCAAAAAGTCAGTTGATAAGAAAGGGGCCAAAGTAGAGATAATCAATGGAGATTGGTTTGAATAATCACTTATAATTTTGAAGTCCATCACGTTTGTCCAATTGCCTATTGAAAATTATTTTGTTTGTTTTATTATTATAATTATAAGTCTCTCTTCTGATACGATTAAGTCGATACTTCGTGATACTTTTTATGTTTTTCCGATTCATTTTTGAAAATATTATTTTGGTAAAATCAGCATGTATTTTAATATTTGATTGTACTTTCGATTGTAGTTTAAGCTTACACTCAATGTACATTATCTGCATTTACATATATTATATTAAAGCACAATGATGACAAGTTAAATGACTGGATAGAATATCATGGCTGGTTACCGGTAGAAATGTTGACGTGAAAACAGTAGATCATACATTAGGAAACAGGCAGAGATGTTGTGGTCGAGTAGATAAATCACCGGACTGTAGATCACAATGTACAGGGTTCAGATCCCGGCCCTCACTACCGTCCTTTGGCAAGACGTTAATCTACATTTGCCACAATATACCCAAAGTTTCAAATGGGTACCGGTAGGATGCGAAAGTTAATGTAGTTTGCTCAGCATTATGAGCGTCTGTTCATAGCGCCAGGCTGGAATGCTCCGCAGGGAGTGGAATGTGCAAACATTGTGTGCGGGCAAGCCATAGTCCGATGACCGGGATAACAATATATATGTAAAGTGCTTAGAGACATCGTCGATGTACACTGTTGGTCATAATGGTGGAATATTTATTTTTACCCCAGTTAAAGGTAATACAAAGTTTTGGGAAATTTTGAAAATTGAGTGGATAGTGAATCTTTACAATTTTGATATATTTGGATGCCCCTGTGGATGTATTATAAGCACTAAAAAAATTAGCCCCTAAAACACTTCTGTTTTCGAGAAATATTGAATATAAAAATTTACCGGTGCTCCCGGTAAATTTTGATAAATTTCAAATAGCGCCTATGGCCGTACAATGGTAGCTGCGACCATGAAAATCTCAGAATATGTTGTTGTGATATATAATTTCCAAACGGAAATAGCAAATCAGTCTTTTTTAGTCAAGAAACATTGTTTTATAGCTAAATTAATATCTTGACCTTGAGAGGGAGCTATACAACATAAAGAGTTTATTATTTATAATTTCATAACTTTAGACTCGATTTCAACCGCGACAACGATCAATGAATATTGTAGGAACGCATATGCTTCCAATATGTTAATCTGAACCAAATCCATGACCCTATACCAAAACTTTGTAATACCTTTAAGGGAAGGATTTTTAAAAATTATTTATTTCTAATAGATCTAGATAATGGCATACATTCTCAGATTTTATTGAATATTAATTTGCGAGTGTTTGTTTTGCGTGACTGCTAAATCATATGTGTGCTACTATGCTAATCAGCTAGGGAACCTACGTCCTTAAATCATAATTGACAGTAATGAGGATTAATGCCTAACAAAAGGGCACTAATATATAGCTGATCAGCACGATTTTTATCCTGGGGCCTCACAGTAACGAGGCCATTGCTTAGCCCCTGAATCATGACTGTACGCAGTGTTTGCTAGGGTACGCGGCCTCCCCCACAAATTCCCCAAAACGAAGAAAATGCAATAAATTGATTAAAAATTGATAAAAATTAATTGCATTTCCCCCCGGCCCCCTACAGGAAAAGTTCTTCTGTGTGACCATGCCTTGAACCATAATGCTAGCCCTACAAATGATTTTTTCCTGTTGGGGGCCGGGGGAAAATGCAATGAATTTTTGACAATTTTCTGCATTTTCTTCGTTTTGGGGGATTTGTGGAAGGGGCCGCGTACCCTAGCAAACACTGCGTACAGTCATGATTCAGGGGCTAAGCAATGGCCTCGTTACTGTGAGGCCCCAGGATAAAAATCGTGTCGATCAGCTATATATTAGTGCCCTTTTGTGAGGCATTAATCCTCATTACTGTCAATTATGACTTAAGGACGTAGGTCCCTTAGCTGATTAGCATAGTAGCACACATATGATTAAGCAGTCACGCAAAAAAAAACACTCGCAAATTAATATTCAATAAAATCTGAGAATGTATGCCATTATCTAGATCTATTAGAAATAAATAATTTTTAAAAATCCTTCCCTAAACTGGGGTAAAAATAAATATTCCACCATTATGACCAACAGTGTATTATGCGCAATATAAACGCGGAATATCATTATTTATTATTATTATTCTACAAACTTCACATTTCATTCTCTATGTTATGCAGGATGGCTGGCCCAGCAGAACAGGACTTTGACGAGGTCTTGAAACAGGTAGCAGAAGATATCACCAACGAACACCACATCCAAAACCTTGGGAAAGCACTCGGATTCCGTACAGGTCCCGTCAGCAACTACATCAAAAGCAACTACCGGTTCGGCAGCGTCACAAGCCAGGGTACACAGCAGATGCTCCGAGACTGGAATCAAATGACCGGGAGAACCGGGCAGGCTGAAATGTTAAGAGAGGCCCTCATCAAAGCCAACTTGAAGACAGTGGCTGATGACCACTTACTGTCATGTAAGTCGGTTGGATTCTATGTTAAATTGTTATCTACGGAAGTCTAAAAGTGCCGACGAGATGGTGAGGTAATAATAGGACAGGAAGACAAAAAGTTAACAAACTATTCAGAAGACGATTTGTTTGCGTTTAGGATAAGAAAATGAGATGACGAGTTGTTTTAAATCGGCAAATCAACTTGTTTGGGAACATAGAAAAGGGGTGTCGGTTTGTTGGAACTCGGCGAGTCCATTTCTGTTAGATCCGGAAGCTTAAAAGTGCCCCCATAAGACGAGATAAATTAGGTTTAGAAGACAAGAAAACGAGTCAAGAAGACGAGATTAGAAGAAAAAAAGACGATGTCTTGGATCTGGTCAAATCGACTTCATCAGGATGAGAAGAGGAGAACATAAGATCCTTGATTTCGTCAAGTCGACTTGATTTGGACGAGAGGACAAGATCTAGTATCTCGTCTCGATCCTAGTCAAGTCGACTAGGCGAGATAGTGATTTTTGTCTCCTTGTTTTTCTTGGCGAAATCATGTCGACTTGATTAGATCTAGCATATGCAAAATCTATCTTCACATCTTCTTGTCCTAATCAAATCGACTTGACAAGCTCCAGTATCTTATTTCTCGTCTTCTCATTCTCTTCAAGTCGACTAGGCAATATCCAGGATCTTGTCTTCTCGTTTTCTCGTCGAAATGAAGTCGACTTGATGAGATCCAGTGTCTCGACTTTTCGTATTCTGGTCCTAACCAAGCCGACTTAACGAGATAAAATGTCTAATCCTTTCATCTTCTCAGACAAATCATGTCGATTTGATGAGTGTCAGAGATCTCGTCTTTTTGTCTTCTCGTCTCGTCTTCCGATCATCTCATCCTGATCTATCACGTCTTTTTTTTTTTTTTTTTTTTTTTTGGGGGGGGGCATTGCTTCCGTATAGTTTTCTCGTTTTTTTTTTACTTGTTTTCTCGTGTGCTTTTCCCAACTAATATTGTAATCTCGGAATATTCTGCTTTGTGCACACGAGGTGTCCTTTCAATTGCGTTTTTACCTTAATAATACTAGCTCATGACGCCCGTGAAGGGAATTCGTCGGTTGCCCGCAATAAGGCCGCATGAGCTATATACTGTTTTTGACAGTAACGCCCGTCATGCAGGCAGCAGCAGACTCGTCTCACACACAGTAATGTGACACGGCGTGTTCCTACTGTTCATTTCTGTTAAATGTCACTAGCACACGAGGCGTTATTCGATGACGCAGAAGTGCGCCAATAAAGAGTGCTATCCATGTGAGAGTGATGTTGATGTATCAAAATAAAAAGTGTAAATATTACTGTGGATTATTGTTATTTTGTTTAATTTATAAATGTATGTTCATGAAAAGTGAACATATTGCTTTGATTTTTGTTTTTTTTCAATGTGTATATTCAAGTGTGGTTCTAATGATGGATGGGGGGGGGGGGGCTCAAGTCCCCTGCCCACTTTACAAAATTACTAAAATCCCCATATTAATTTTACCTGTCACTTAACTGCTTTTCCTTACCCAGTTGGCCTCAGTGCACCGCAGACACTTCAGTCAACTCAGCCTCAGTAAGTTTCACCTTTTATCATATTATAATGATCTTGATTTTTGCGAAGAAATTGTAATTGTTGAGAAGCGAGTGACATGTCACTCCGAATTGTTTATTTATTTATTTATCTTATTTCTGACCTTTAAACAGGGTAGAACATTTCACCAAGAGTGGTGGTCTTCGTCAGCCCTGTTTGGTAACAACAAAAGGAAGTAACATTCATGAATTGCTATAACAGTGACAGAAGAAGAATATATGCAGAAAAATATAAATATATGCATATACACAAACTCTTCAGTCATCAAGTGTCATCGAATTATGACATGAAACTGCAAATGGGAACTGCCGACAATATGTCTTTATTAAAACAGTACGACTTCTACCAAAAAAACACACAACATAATTGTCTTGAATTAATAACGTTCTCTCTGTTTTCTTCTGTCTTTCAATATACTTTCCAGACCAGACCCTACTCTGTTCGTGACGGAAAATCAAATTATGCACATTGCTCGGAACCTGCTAAGTGACTTCTATTCGCCTTTAGCCAATGCCCTGGGCTTCCAATACGCCGAGTACGAAAACATTAAACGGAAGCATCTGCTAGACATAAAGGAGTCCACGTTAGAGATCCTACACATATGGAAGCAGCGAAGTGGCGGTGAACATGTAGTCCTTGAGGGCGCACTTCGACAGGCAGAATGTGGACGATTAGCATTCACATACAAGGAAGCATGATCGCAAAGACTTTCAAGAAATACACTCAAGACCTTATTTCAAACACGCTCGCAACGACTTTTGGAAAATCAACTGAATCAATTTCAAAAGCCTTATCCATTACATTTTAAACAAGCGAACATTGCGACGACGTATGACGTAAACCAAACATGAAGGGATATGAAAAGGTTATAATTGAAATTGACTTTGAGTTGATATTTCGAACTACAGTAGTTGCGATCGTGTTTTCAATACATGTACTTATACTTATTATGATGGCCTTTACAAATCACATCCGGACTGTTACTTCCGTCACACCGCCAAATCATCTCCACGCCGACTCCACGGCGACTCCACACCGACTCCACGCCGACCCCACGCCGACTCCACGCCGACTCCACACCGACTCCACACCAACTCCACACCGACTCCACGCCGACTTCGGTTTATAGACGCGCTGTGACTTAGGTACCAGTGATATGCGATTGTTCTGTTAGGACATTATTGACAATGGATGACCCACAAGGCTATTGAAATTACCTGAGGTTGATTTTTCGAAAGGCTGTGCCGCCTGTGCGATGCTCTTACATGAAGTTCATATATTAAGGTTTTGAAAACTGAGTGGTAACTTTGGGGGCGAATCATCGACATTATCCCGAGAACTTTTCGCTGTTAATTAAACAAAAAAACTATTTTTCATCGCTGCTAGAAGAGGTCTGAACCGTCGCATTTGCGACCGACATGTCTTCTGTAATGTACTTCGCACTCCACTAACCGCCCCAGGAAAACTCATCGAAATGATATCGAAGACTCTCCGAGAGACTGTTGTGGATGCTCAAGTAATTTGACTGATGTATTTATGTATGTTTGTTTGTTTGTTTTATGTGTTTTGTTGTTCCACATTCCATTCCACATTACAAGATTGTCTCATGCATGAGGTTTGAAAAGGGAATGATGCCGGATGACAATGTAACGTGCCCTTTAATGGAATTTGAATATTTTTTTTTGACTCTTTGACTTTGTATGTCCAAATTGTGTTTCGTAGTTTCTGTATGCGTACAGGGTGCGGATGCGATTACTCCGATTGGAGTATTTTTTTTTTTTGTATCATGATGGTACATACTGTTTAGTTCTTTGGCATCACCTGTGCCTGGGGAGGGGGGGGGGCGAAATTGAGTCCTCGGGTCCTTCCTCCCTTATTAAACTTAGCTCCGGCAACGGTAGCGCTCAGTGCATTCAGGGAATGCATCCAACAAGGTATATCACCTACATCTTGGTCGAGTGTGGCAAAAGTAGATTAGTGTCTTTAAAAAGAACCTTAATGTTGCTGCAGGGATTCCTACCCCTTACCTTGTGTTTCACAGTTAGGAGACTCGTTTACTAGACCACAGCAGTTCGACGTAAATATTTACAGAGCCCCAGGAATCACAGGATCTTCTTCAAAATACTGGGATTTACAGTATGCCAACGAGCACAAAAGTACAAAATATGAAATTTCCTGCGAACTTGCTTAGTTATATTTGAACAAATAATTTGTGTATTATTGATGTTCCATTGATTTGCTAAATTGTAAGCAAAATTATGTTATTGTTTAAATATGGAATAAACACCTTTAAGAGGCAAAGAGAAAAAAATATAACGGCAGTATTCGTATTATCTAGCCAAAAGCTATTCTGCAGAACGATTCAAGGAATTCTTTAAAATTATTCTCTCCCAGAAGTAGATGTTTTTGTCTTTGTTGTTATCATCAGCATCGTCATCATCATCATCATCTTCTTCATCATCCTTATCATCATCCCTACTGTGGCGGTAAAGTTTTTTTTTTATGAACGTCTGTAATTCTAAATATTTATCTAATAAAGTTCATAATTGTGAAAATAATCGTAATTCTCAAGATAATATAAGGTTTGCAATTTTCGAGATTGTGGAGGCTAATTCGGCATTGTCGACATTACAAACTGAATTCCATGTTCGGAATTAAGAACTTTCGGACCTTGTGTACCATATTCCACTTTTTTGAATTATGGAACCTTTTGAAAGCGAACTTTACAGAAAAATGAACCTTTAAAATCATGAATCTTGATTGGAAAATAAGAACGTTATGTATACACTATCACCATGATCACTTAATGTATATCGTTATCAGTGTCATAATTGTCATCATAACTCTCATTATCATCATCATTATTATCACCATCATCATCATCATCACCATCACCATCATCATCATCACCCTCATCATCATCATCATCACCATCACCAACACCATCATCATCATTATCACCATTCTGCCCGTCATCATCATCATCATTACCAACACCATCATCATCATCATCATCATTATCTCATCATCATCACCATCATCATCATCATCATCATCACCATCATCATCATCATCATCACCATCATCATCATCCTCATCATCACCACCATCATCATCATCATCACCATCATCACCATCATCATCATCATCACCATCATCATCATCATCATCATTACCAACACCATCATCATCATCATCATCATTAACAACACCATCATCATCATCATCACCATCACCATCACCATCACAATCATCATCATCATCATCATCATTACCATCATCAACATCATCATCACTATCATCAGCATCATTTTCAACACTGGACTTGCTATCATGTTCATCACTTTCCTTAGTAAACTCACCATTGTCATCATCACCACCATCGTCACTTTAATCATCATTTAGACCTTTACATCTTTACAATTACTTTAATCGTTATCATCATATCCACCATTAAAATCTCCTTTAGACACAGTAAACAGAGGCACAAAATTAAGTTTCATATTCAAATAAAGAAGTGCTTTCACCAATATACATTTGATGAGTAATTTCATTTCTATTTATTGCTTCTCATTATTGGCGGTACATTGAATT
Organism: Strongylocentrotus droebachiensis; assembly: GCA_035222895.1. Classification (NCBI taxonomy): domain Eukaryota; kingdom Metazoa; phylum Echinodermata; class Echinoidea; order Camarodonta; family Strongylocentrotidae; genus Strongylocentrotus; species Strongylocentrotus droebachiensis. The sequence goes on from JAVYIG010013187.1 coordinate 23,127, forward strand.
TCGTCGCAAATGTAACAAGCTTAAGAAGGAAGAAAACGAGGCTCATTTAATTTCGAATCTTATCTGTATCCCTAGCATTCTGATTACAGTACAGCAAAAGTAATCTAGACATTCGTGGAATAAAATATGATCAGGGTCTGATGAAATAACGTAACAGGTTCGGTCGAGTGGGCGTGTAATATTTCATACCGGCAATGCAATGCCGTTCATTTAGCCAGAGACCCTACGTTTTATTTTGCGTTTTTCGCATTAGGCTTTAAAAGGCCAATATAAACTTACCTCCCCATTACTTTCCCATTCACAGGTAAGAAAATAAAAGATCGTAAATATTTACTTATTTAGGACAGCAGTCAAATATGTGGTTGTTGGGGTCGAAATGTTTGATTAATTGTCTAAGAGTCTAAATTTTCGCAAGCTTTGTGGGCAGAGAGATTTAAAAAAATCTGCACTAGCTTCGGTAATTTGGAAATGCAAAATAAACACTCATTATATCAAGTGGCGACACATTGTACTCAGAATGTCTTAACATAGAAACAAAATTAATTCTGCAATACTACGATAGAGTTACTGTACCCACAAGAATGGAATTTTTGCCAATTTAAAATATTGACCTACAGTAGACCGAAATGACATTTCACTGCACCATGTAGATAATTTTGGCTGGTAACAGGATGTTGCCAAATCGAATTTCATGAAGATGAACAAAGAAGAAGAAGATGAAGGAGGAGGAAAAGAAGAAGAATAATAATAAGAAGAGAACATAGAAGAGGAGGGAGAAGAAGAAGTATGACAGTTTTGGGGTACAGTGTGTTTTCCATGATTTCCTTCTTCGCGTTATTTTAGAACCTGTTCCAGAAGAGAGTGAGCAGAGACAAGATAACCATCAGACTGTAGCTCACCTTCACGTAGGAGGCGCCATTGCAGCGATCTCCAGAACATCTGCACATAATTGAGAGAGGGAGCAGAAGAAAGAGAGGGAGCAAGAGAGTGAGCAAGAGAGTGGGGCAGAGAAAAGAGGGGCGAGGGGAATTTTGGGGGAGATTTTTGCGGGGCAAGGGAGAGAGATAGAGACAGACACAGATAATATGGGAGAGAGTAGGATACAGAGAAAGAAAAGTATATTTAGAGGGGAATTAAACATAAGTATTTTAGTATAAGTCCATTCTACTGTACGCCAAACCTATAATCGGTGCAATTTTAGTTGACGACAAGCAAGTTACTAAATTTAATAACACCATTACTTACCAATATCTGTTGTCGATAATTATTAGGAAAATGGTGTTGATTTCAAAACAAACTAAATTGTTGGGATTAAACTCTTCTTATGTGCTTGCAGAGATTTATGTACGCGCATGCAACCAGCGTTGTGTCAACACATTAACCGATGAATCACTCTCGTTTTGATTTTGTTATCATAATTAATATAACAAGTCTAAGTAATTTATTGATTCGGAGTCCTGTACATCACCGAGTAGTTTATTGCTTTGAACATAATTATACATTGTAAATGTATTTCTCTCACACTATGTGTATTCCGAAAAAAGCTCTAGTAATAAGACTAATAGCTGTGAGTTGGCCTAGCGGTAAAGCGTACGGTCAGCTCTCTGTCTTCGCCTACAAACGGTTCTGGGCAGACCCAGGTCTCATCGCAAACACACATACACACAAGCACACGCGCGCACACACACACACACACCTGCACGCGCGCGCACACCCACATACACATTATAAATACTATTTTTTATATTAAAATCTTAGACATGCTTTGTAACGTACTAGACCAAAAGGTTTTAACCTTTATTTTAAAACTCACATCTACAGTCAAACCTGTTTATAGTGACCGCCCAAGGGAAACACAAAGAGTGGTCTTAATTGTAGACATGTTCCTTTAGTACATGTTTCAATGAGAAACCGTTGTCAAGAGAAACCAAAAAATGTGGTTTTTGTAGACTGGTAGTCACTAGAGCAGGTTTGACTTTATTATGATTTTTCAGAATACCATCGAATAATCTTTACCTGCAAGCTTCTCCTCGTAGCACAGAGTCCCATTCAAGGCTCAACCCGATCTCGCCGTCTATACCATCCTTGAAAGGCTGTAGATGGTCCAAGACCTGGTTGCGATCCGTGGTGCACCCATCGACCGTGTTGCTGGGACTGGCGCACCCTAGGTACAGCACGTGGAAGGTACTCCATTCTGTAGTAATAATAATGATGATGATAATAATAATGATAATGTTAACAATAATAACAACAATGGCTTCTTATATAGCGCACATGTCCGCCTTGTCGTGACGCTCCTGGCGCTGCCCGATTATTATCCTGGTTTTAGCAAGGTACGGCCATTACGGCGCTTTAGCATTTCAAGGAATTAAATATTGCCAGGTACCCACTTACAGGGGCGTACACAGGGGGGGGGGGTTTGGGGGTTCAAACCCCCCCTTTGGTATTTTAATGTATGTAAACCCCCTAAAGAAACCTAAACCCCCCCCCCCCTTTGGTTTTTTTTTTTTTTTTTTTTTTTATTATATAAAAAAAAAATTATACCCATGGCTAACCCCCCCAAAAAAAAGTGTCCGCTTACCCCCCCCCCCCCCCCCACTGAGCGACTTTTCGGCTGGCGCGATTTCGGGAGCAAAATATTTTAACCCCCCCCCCCCCCCCCCCCCCTTGAAAAAAATCCTGCGTACGCCCCTGCCCACTTACATCACCTGGGTTGGGCACAGATAAAATTAGGCCTAACAATAATAGTAATGATGGCAATAGTAACAATAATATTATTCATAATGACAATATGATATATATATAAATACATATATAATGATTATTATCATCGCTATAATCCAAATTAGTATCATTTTTATTACGAATACTATTATAATTACTACTTTCATTATTAAGATTATTAAAATCATTATTTTCATATTATTTTTTATTATTATTATTGTTGTTGCTCCTGTTATTAGTATTATTATCATTATTATTGTTGCTGTTATTGTTGTTGCTGTTATTATCATAATAATAATAATTATAACGTTTTATTTACCCAGGGTAGCCACTTCAGTTATAAAACTGCTCTTCCAGCGGGCCCTGCATAACATAATATGTTATTACTACCCTTCTCCAATCTAATATGCTGAGCGCCTAGCTAGAAGGCAGAAGGTCCCATTGTTATAAGTCTTTGGTATGACACGGCCGGGGTTCGAACCCACGACCTCCCGTTCATGAGGCGGGCGCTCTAACCACTGAGCCACCATGCCCATATCTTACCTCCATTGTAGATGAAGCCCACCTCAGCATTCAGCTTCTCGCAGCCTAACGCCCCCCAGCAGTACACGGGCTCAAGGGCATCACGATGGTAGCAGTTGGCGTTGACAGGCCACGTTGAGACAGTTGAGTTCGTCGTCACGTTATTATGACTCCACTGCTCTGCAAATCGGCTGTCACTCAGAGTGGAAGTGAAACATGAATAGCATTGTTGAGTCGACCCTGATTGACAAAAGAAAACATAAGTATATTTATCTTAAAGCCACACTGTACTACTTGTAGCTACTTGCTCCCTTTATATAGAAAACAATGCCTAATCGGTGACCATTGGTTGGTCATCCATGATCCTCTTTTTCTTATGTTAATTGAGAGCTGAGTTGATGAGATATCCACCTGTCCAGTGATCTCCAGGGTGGTCTAATCCCTCCTATAAACTAGTACAGAGGAGCTTTAAGTAATGAATGAACAGATCAATTGATGAGTCATATAATCAATCAATCAATCGAGTGTTAAAGACCGTCAGTACTAGTTTGGCTAGGAGGGATTAGACCACACAGCGAGGTCACTGACAGGTGGCTATCTCATCAACTCAGCTCTCACAAAACATAAGAAATAGAGGATCATGGGGGACCAACAGGCACCGATTGGGGAAGTTTTTTACACATTGTTTTACACATTGTTTTTAATTGATGTTGGAATTTGTAAATAAATGATTTGATTTGAATTAAAAGAGAGAGAGAGGGGAGAGAGAAAGAGAGGAAGAGAAAGAGAGCCTGACGAGAGAGAGAGAGAGAAGAGAGAGAAAAGGGAAAGAAAGAGGAGAGGAGTGAGAGAAAGAAAAAAAATGGCGGTATACTATTTCAACAACAAAAATCCTTCGAGTAATCAGGTGTACGTAATTTCAAGGGAAAAGAAAAAGAACATGATTATTGATAATTTATACAGACTACATAGAGGCTTGTATATATACAAACCTGTTTGAAACAGAGTGAACAACGCGAGTAGCGCAAGGCTCCAATACATCTTCCTGGTGATTAAAAGGAAAGGGATAACAAAAAGTAAGAAGTAAGAACATAACAAATACAAGCGACTTCGTATGATTTTCCTGTTTAAAAGGAAATTGATTATTTAAAAGTCCATCGACCGATACAATATAATCTTTTCATATGTCATATCATAAACATATCCCAATATATTTGTTGTAAAATGTTTTTCATTCACGCAATGAAGATTCGGGAGAGAGAGAGAGAGAGAGAAGGAAGATAGAGACGAGGGAGAGAGAGAGAAAGAGAGGGAAGAAATAGAAGAGAGAGAAAAGGACAAAGAGAGACGAGAGGAGAAAGAGAGAAGGAAAGAAAGAGAAAAAAGGGAGAAGGTGAAAAGAGAGAAAAGGAGGTCGGTATACTATTTCAACCAAAAATTTGGAACATAACATATATATAAGTGCCTTGGTATGATTTTCCTGTTCAAAAGAAAAATAATACAATTGATAATCCTAGAAGTTTGTGATCATTACCCCTTGTTACATATATAATGACAATGGAGATAATGATAATAATAATAATAATAATAATATTAATAACAATAAAATAAAAGTTGAGATTATTATAAAGTAATAATAATAATACGAGTAATAATAATAATGATCTTGATTTGAAGGATGATTGTTTTTTTAACAATAATATAAATATCCATAATCCTGCTAGTCGGAGGGTGCTGGGCTTGGAATGATAATAACATTTTCAAATAAATGCCTCTTCTCAAATGTCGTTTGCATGTGATTGATTATTATCAAACTACGTTAAAAAAAAAAATCTTTTGGAAGCCGATTCTTTGTGAAATCACTGAATTTGAAATCCAAGAAAAGGAGTTATTCTTTTAATTATTTCTATCGATAATTTAATGAAAGAGCAATCAAGGCAAATACGGTTAAAAATTACACGCATCACAGTTGTTGGTGTTTTTTCTCATACCCGAAATCTATAACATGATCTAGATATTGTAAGTTCTCAGGATTTTATCGATGTTGGGGTTATATTTTCACAAAAGAGTAATACAATCTGGAATAGAATGGCTAAATTCCTATTCGAATTAAACGTAACAAATCAAAAAGATGAGAAGTCAAATTATTTACATCCACCCCTAAGCCTGAATTTCTGCCTTCGATTCATCATTGCTTCAAGCCAAGACAACTTAAACATTCACGTTCATATCGTATGCGTGGAGACAGGAGGGCGGTAACTCATATCAATCGACATGGATGTAGCGCCCTTGTAGCTCTAAATAGACTATATACAAATTAATGTATATTCCTCCCCGACGAAAGAACCAGCTTGTCTTCGGAAAAGTCGGATAATTGACGTTTGATTTCTTTAATTTCAAATAAAGAAAATTTCTTCTTTATCTCTTTCATTTTACGCCAAGATGTAAGTACATATATAATTATATACACCACTTACCTTTATTCAACGGTCCGGGTGAAATTTGGAGAACACGACTGCTTCTTTTAAAAGTTTCAGCCTTTGTGTGTCGCTATATATTGCTGATAAAACGATAAAACGAAGTGATTGCAAAATGCAGCATACCGATCACATGATCTCAGATATGGCATAGTGTGGGTACCACCATTGAAGGGGCAACGGCATTACTTTTGAGGAGGGCAAAAGAAAAAAAACTTGGTGGATGAAATGTAGAAAAGTCACACAAATCGACTGCGGGGATGGTGTAGAAGGGGACAGGTTTTTCATTTAAGAATCGCTTTATTCTTTATAAGCCCTGTCTTTCTCCTTTTCTTTCTCGCTACCACTTTTTTTTGTCTTTCTCTCTATTCAATTTGGGGGATGTACACGCCCCCCCCCCCCCCTCTCGCTACACGGTGCTACGCCACTGGATATCATGTCATTACTTGTTCTGTTTTTAAGGGGGTGTCGCGAGTGCATTCGGTTGACGGCATTTCAAAATATGCTTAACTCTGTCAATATTAGCGTTCAAATTCAAGTGATTTTCTTTTGATGCAATTTGTCAAAACAATCTTTTCAAAAAATTATGAACTCGAATATTGAGCAGATTCTTTGTTAACAAATATTTGTCTTCGTTGGTACACTCCTTCGAACTTGTCTTGATCACTGCATACAGCAAATAAATGAGTCTGCAAAATATTTTTGCAAAGTCTTTGTTATCACATGGTGAATTTCCTTCTTAGATATTACTAAAGCGATAGCAAACGTTATTTTCATACTATTGAGGTAATCCCGACTTTGTCCTTTTTTCACGGAATGCCAAAGGCTTGATTCGGACTTCGGTTTTTTATTCTTTCCTATTCCCTTATTTAAACAAGATGTGTACAATTTCCATCATTTCAGAAAAAATTCTTCGGTCTGGTGTCGGTCTGGTGTCGGCCTGGTGTCGGTCTGGTGTCGGTCTGGTGTCGGTCTGGTGTTGGTCTGGTGTCGGTCTGGTGTCGGTCTGGTGTCGGCCTGGTGTCGGTCTAGTGTCGGTTTCGCTGGTGTGACTAAGGTATTACTGATCAGTGCTATATTACGAAAGACGATGCACTTAGAATGGCTGATAGAAATGCACATGTCCGGATTCTTAATTTTAATTTAAAAATTTCCCAAGACTTTGTAGAACGATTTTAATTCATGATAATAATAATAGTGGCTACTTGTATAGCGCAAAGGTCCACCTTTCGGTGCTCATGGCGCTTGGAGAAAAATATATGTAACAAACATAAGAAAGAAAAAAACAAAAAAGATATTCGAAACTCTTCTAGAATATTGCAATAATTACAACGAAAAACCCAAATAGGTTTTCAGTTATGATTTGAATGTTTCTCTTGATGACAGTTGAGGTATTTGTAGAGGGAGACCATTCCAGAGTTTCGGACCTATGGCTAAGATCGAAGCCCGATCGCCCCAAGCATAATGTAATTCTAGTTATATGAAGCAATAGCGTGTCTGATGACGAGCGAAGACTTCATGTGGGATGTCTACTCCTGACCAAGGATATTTCCCCTGAAGTTGCAAGTTTCAAGTTTTCAACTTCACTTGCTTTCTTTGCTTATTTACGCTATCGCTCGTTTGCCACACGCGCACATCTTTAATCTCCTTCTTTTGTGATCTTTTTCTTCTTCTCTTTATTTGTCTTATCATTATTCTTTCTCACCGATTTCTTTTTCAACTTCAGTAAAGTAGGAACGGATATCATGTGATATTTATTTATTCTGAAAATACTACTGTCCGGATCATAATAACGATTATCACAAAATCTCCATCACCAACCCTATCACCATTATATACTTCGTTAGCTTACTTTGTCTTCTCTGTATCGAACCAATTTTAATAGATGTTAACAATTTCTTGTCTTCTCATCGTCTGTCCTGCCATCGAGGCGCCCTCTACGACACACTCACGCAGGATAGGCAAACCCTGGTCACTCAGGCAAATCAGATTCTGTGCGTCAATTTACAACAGCTGAGCCTGTTTGAACAAAAAGAGGATGATTTGTGGTCTAGTAGATAGGTCACTGACCTACGGATCACAAGGTATATGTTGGCCAAACCCCTGTCACAGCGCTAACATCCTTTGGCAAGCCATTAATCGAAATTTGCAACGTCTCATGTGTAGTATAAATTACATGAAAAGCAGCCTGGAAAATTAAGATGAGATCTGTTGGCTTTCATAAAAGCCACAGATAAATACCACACATTATAGATATAGGTCTAAACGCCAAAGTTTAAGTTTGTAAATAGGTTAACACTGCACAGTTAACCTCTATTATTAATAAAATACTAGCACCCTGTTCCTGGTCGACACCTAAATTATTGCCCGTACCATCGAAAGAACGGAAGCTGTGATACCCACTGAATCAATACTCGAGCCAGAGGAAGAAAAAAACAGCGCCATCTTATAATCACTGGTGAATAACTCGAAAACAGTATAGCAAGGAGGAAATAATCTTGTCAGATTGGACAGCCAACAACAAAAAATGCAATGAATTCTTGATAATTTATTGCATTTTCTTCGTTGTTTGTATTTGTGGGGGCGGCCCCGTGTCCTAGCCCCCGCTGCGTACAGTCATGATTCAGTGGCTAATCAATGGTCTCGTTACTGTGAGGCCCCATGATCAAAACCGTGTCGATCAGCTATATTAGTGCCCTACCCTTGTGTGAGGCATTAATCCTCATTACTGTCAGTTATAACTGTTATAACGTAGGTCCCCTATTTGATTAACACAGTAGCACACACACGATTTAGCAGTCACGCAAAACAAACACTCGCAAATTGTTATTCAATAACATTTGAGAATGTATACTTTTATCTTGATCTATTAGGAATAAATAGTTCTCACAGTCATTTCATAAATTGGGGTAAAATTAATTATTCCACCAGTATGACCGACAGTGTATGTACGGCAACATTCCACGATTTGTTACGAGTTGTCTCGGATAACTACGAGTAACTTAAAGGGTACTATGTCCCTTTTGCAGCCAACCTCAAATGCTGTAGAACTTTGCAGGAATTATGAATACGTCATGTATGTCCTATCAGTGTGAAATTTAAACGTTAGCAGTTTCATCATATTCAAATTACGCAAGGAAACCCGATTACTTGCTAGACTTCACTGTCAGACACTATTGAGTGACTGACTGGCTTTTTTCTTCTTTGGTAATAACATACATGAAAAGAGTTGTAAAGGGTACATGAGCATTTGTCTACATCAATAACCCACTTCTTGTGATGGCCAAGATTAAACTGATTGAATCTTTGCACAGCATAAAACGTATGACCATTCGGTTATTGTCTGAAAATCAAGACTATTACTTTTGGGCTCTATAGCCCTAAAGTCGATTTGACAACTAATAGTCGTTATTTTCCCACTTGAAGACATTTTCAAGCCCCACCTTTTTTAGGGAAGTTCTAAATTAGTATTATCTTTCAAATGCAGTTGGAATTAAACTTTTTCATTTGTTGGGCCTGCAAATGGGACATAGTACCTTTAAGGGCATTTTACGACCTGTTAACGTGTTGTTACGAGTAGTTACGAGTTAGTTACGAGTATTTACGAGTCCTTACGATTTTGCAGTTGTATACCTTTCCCCAAATCGTAAACAATACGTTATGTATACGTATCGTACGGTACTCGTAACTAAATGTAAAGTGATCGTAATAACTTGTAACGATCAGTAAAGCCATCGTAAAACGACCGGAATAAAAACTAATTCCTACACGCCGTTTAAAACTGTTGGGACTTTGATACGTTAAGTGGGACATTTTTACACGGGTCCATCGATTCTCAAAGGCTTCATAATGCTCCAAACAAACATGAAATTAAGCATTAAGTACCCTAAATCATCATATACATCAGTTGGGGCGTCTATATACACCATCCCGCCCCTACCCCACGGTCCCCACCTCAAACGATCTTATAATAAGATATTAGACCCTACAATTTTCTATGACTCTGATCATCATAGCGTGGCATTGTAATATATTTCTTCTGTCATGTCATACAAAGGCTGGATCGCGCCGACCTACCAATAAATCTTTCCAGTTTGTATACTGTAACTTTGTATTGGCTGCCGGATTGGCTGAGACCACGTAGGCTGTGTCAGCTAGACCATGGACCTACTACTCCACGGTCAGACTATAAATAATAAATATGTAAATAAACACTTCAAAAGGTCAACGGACTTTGGTAGATTAATACATAATATTGACACAAAAAGATTTCATGCAGACATTTTATTACCGGTTCCGGCCTAGAAAATCGTTGCATATATATTATACTAACCACACATCGGTGAGCACATTCTATCATGGCCATTTCATGTAGCCTACATGTAGCGCGTTTTGTTGCATGCGGTTGCATGGCTGTGAGTGGACTGGCGTTTCTCTGAGAGAGCTTAAAGGAAACTGAACCCCAAATAATAACTGTACTTATTCTGAGAGATTTATTATGTTATTACCCATACATCTACAAGATTCCCCACCAAAGTGTATGAGAGAGGTAAAAAAGCAAAAATAAAGTAAAGTTTCTCAGCACGACATGCAGGCATCGCCATTTTCTTGTTATTGTGACGTACTATGCGAAGTCGTTTATCAAGTAAATGTATTCAAATTTATGGATGCTTCTTTCCCAGACGTGTGTGGTGATGAAGCATTTCATTCACCTGCTATTATCCTTTGTACTATAATTGCCATAACGCAAATTGCATAAATTAGTTAGTGCTCTTCTGGGTTAAAGGTTTCTCATAAATGAAATAGATTTGTCAACTGCTATAGTGTAGTGTTTATAAATGAATTTGTTACAATTGTGCCCCTGTTATTTATTTTTCACCTAATATAATTTCTATCATCTCAGTTGTTATTTTGTTTTCAATGAAAAGTAAAGGTTTCGTTATTGATTTAAAAATTATTTCCAACTAAAGCTTGGTGCATGATACATGTACAACTTCAACAGATACGTCACATTTTTAAGAAAATGGCTGCGCCCATGTCATGCTGACAGGCATTACATCATGCCAGGAATATCTTCATTTATATATATCTTGTACATTTTCGTAAGGAATATTGTACATCAAAGGGCAGGAATACATCTCATTTATCAGAATACCTACACTTATTCTTTGGGTTTAGGTTTCCTTTAATAGTTATGTAGTTCCTGCAAGATCGTTATTACCAACTTTATTTTCATTTGGTACGTCGTGTTTTTGAGACAAATTCTAAGTGGTCTTTCCATACAAAGTCATGGCGGGGGACACGGTACGGCTGACTTACTCCGCAACCAGGGGACTCGGGGAACCGATTCGACTCGCGTTGGTCGCCTCTGGAATAGAAGTCAGTAGAGATCTTAGAGCCTATTAGTGCCGCATGGGCGTATATCTTGTGTTCGCTTGAGGGTTTGTAATAATAATGATTATGATCATAATGATAAAAATAATTATGATCATAATATCTTTATTTTTTTTCTGTCAATAGCATTTATTCATAAACTGAAGGTTTTCATTTCACATTCATATTAACAATATCAAACAAAATCAGATAATTAGAAAGTCTATAAACAACGGTTCACCAGTACATTTTGTGTAAAAGTCTCACCAACGCTACTTTCCCCCTACTTACTTGCTACCAGCGGAAGATGGCGTGATTCTTAAATTAGGACGCCCGACGGCGTTATTTTTTTATGTGGCACAGATTGGGGCATGGCGCGTGTTAAACCTATAGGAAGTACGTTCTTTCCCTTCTGAATAGTGTCTGCACGTACGTGAGACTAGTCATGTTCGCTAGCGCATTAGCGCTGCGAAGAAGTTTGTATATCCATCGCGAACTATGTGTTTAGATAACATTTCTCTTCGTTTAAGTTAGTTAAGTTTTATTGACTAATTATTGTGATGTTTTCCTTATTGACGTGCTGCCTCCTCTTCAGATTTACAATTTGATTTTAATTGTTGATGTAATTATTTTCCATACGGTAGTGGATTATGTGGATAACTGTGGATTACATGTAACACTGTTAAAAACAGACCTCTATTACTAGTACGTACGCACACGGTACGCACACGACCACTATTAGTCTGTAAATAAAGACCCCTTTTAAAAAAAAGCCCCAATCTGTGCCGCATAAAAAAAATAACGCCGCCCGACGAAGCTCAGGCTTGGTTGATAACGCCATCTTCGGCGGTTTTGAATCAATAAGGGAGTTTACAAATAGCACATGGTACAAATGACCCCAAATATCCACAGATCTTTTACACATGGAGAGGTTCCACTTTGAGCATCTTAGAATAATAACTGCCAAAGTCCTAGATGTGCTTCATTTTTGCCCTCTTGAAAAAATACTTCCACCTGCGTATCTTAGAATGTACCTGCATATTGGTGCATAAATGAATAATGTTACATAACTTTCATGAGCGCATATCCAGTATTCATCTCTGTGGGTTTTACCTTTTGGGTACAAATGACCTTTATCTGCTCATGCTCAGACTGCAACCATAAACTGGCTTATTGTAAGGAACATGATATTAAGAACCGCCCAGATTCTGGACTACAGGCGATTCATGGGCTCTGCAAAACATCTGCCAGCGAAATAAATCAAACGAGAGGTTTTCTGTTAAAGGCTATCTTTAGGGGGTCAAGTGTGCACCGCATATTCTTATAGGCATAGGCCAAGCGCTTTACATGAGCTAACTATAGCTATGATATAACCCCCCTCTTTTTCCCCACCAGTTGCACGACCAATCAAAGAGCTGGAAAACATCTTATAGGAGTTTTTTGTCAAAATGCAAAGTGTACAAATTCCTACACGCCGTTTAAAACTGTTGGGACTTTGATACGTTTGTGTGGGAAAGTTTTACACGGGTCCATCGATACTCAAAGGCTTCATAATGCTCCTAACAAACATGCATTTGAGCATTAAGTACTCTCTATCATCGTATACATCAGTTGGGGTCAGGCGCGTACGCAGGGAGGGGGGAGGGGTTTAGGGGGTTAAACCGCCCCCCCCTTTTGTAATTTTGATGTGTGTATTTTTAATTAAAAACGCCCCTAAAATCCCCCCCCCTTTTTTTTTTTTTTGTTGAATTATTAAAAAAAATAAAAAAATAAAAAAATAAATTATGTCCATGGCTGACCTAAAAAAGGTGACCTTACCCCCCCCCCCCCCCAACGAAGAAAAATGTCAAATTATCAAATTTCGTGACCAAAAAAAAAAAAAAAAAGTGTCCTCTCCCCCCCCCCCCCCCCCCCCCCCCCCCCCCCCCTGCTTATTCAGCAGCTGGCTGAGTCGTCCGATTTTTTCGGCCCGATTTCAAAATGTTAACCCCCCCCCCCCCCCTTGAAAAATCCTGCGTACACCCACCCCGCCCCTACCCCACGGCCCCCACCTCGGACGATCTTATGATCAAATATTAGGCCTACAATTTTCTATGATTCCGAACATCATAGCGTAGCACTGTATGGTATGCAAATAATACACAGCAGTGAGGGCATTAGTAAGAATTACCCACACAAGGTACCTTTGGAACATCCTAACATGCCCGAGGCGGTAGCCGAGGGTGTTTGGACTGTTCTGAAGGTACCGAGTGTGGGTAATTTTACTAATGCCCGTACAAAATGCTGTGTATTATTTGTTTTATAAGCTTCTGTTTTATTTGTTATATAAAATGATGTTTTATAACATGATTTTACCAATGACCGGTCATTATCCAAATTACGCTTTAGGCAAAATAAATGCCTGGTCACGTGTACGCTTTCAACCAATCATTTGATTAGGATCCACGTCATCATCCACGTCGTCATCGGCCTGCCATGCAAAGACTGGATCGTGCCGACCGAGCAATACATCTTTCCAGTCTGTATACTGGAACTTTGTGTTGGCTGAGACCACGTAGAATGCGTCAGACCATGGACCTACTACTCCACGGTCAGACTATAAATAATAAACATTTCAAAATGTCAACGGATTTTGGTAGATTAATACATAATATTGACACAAAAAGATATTATGCACAAAAATTACCGGTTCCGAGAAAATCGTTACATATACTTACTAACCACACATCGGTGAGCACATAATTATTATGGCAACTTCATATACAATGTAGTGCGTATTGTTGCATGGCTGTGATGAGTTGTCTGACTGGCGCTTTCTATTAGAGAGCTTAATAGTTATGTAGTTCCTGCAAGATCGTTATTACTAACTTTATTTTCATTTGGTACGTCGTTTTTTTTTAGTCAAATCAATAAGTGGTCTTACCATACAAAGTCATGGCGGGAGACACGGTACGGCTGACTTACACTGCGTCCAGGGGACTCGGGGAACCGATTCGACTCGCGTTGGTTGCCTCTGGAATAGATGTAAGTAGAGATTTAAGAGCTTTATTTGTGGCTGCATGGGCGTATCTCTTGTGTTCGCTAGAGGATTTGTAATAATCGAGTTGGCTCAGTCGATAAAGCGTCTGCCTGTCGAACCAAAGACCCCGGGTTCGACTCCCACCTAAGCGGATGACTGAATTGCGTTGTGTCTTAACGTGCCCCTACTCTTGTTTCATAAACACAGGCTATGTTAAGTGGAAAACACTCCGTCCCTCGGATAGGACGTTAAATGGGGCCCCGTGTAGAGGAGAGTCGCCACCTTTGTACGTTAAGAACCCTTGCACTATCCGTATAAGAGTAGGCGGCAACCCCAGTGTAGTGGTCCACCTGCACACCCCAGTATAGTACGACAATAATCTGTAAAGAGGTATGTACTCTAGTTGGAAGAAGAAGAATGATGATGATAATAATAATGATGATAATAATTATAATTATGATAATACTGATAATGATACTAACAAAAATGATAATAACAATATACTATTATAATAATACAACGAAGAATGATAATAATTGTGTTCATCCGCTGCAAAGCTGTTCTTCGATCCTGAGGGCCCTGTAATTAGTATTACCCCAGCAATTGCCATGTACAACCTGGTGGAGAGTGGCAAATGTGGATTAATATCTTGTCAAAGGACGTTAGTGTGTCATAATTATGCCAGTAGTACCGGGCTGGGATTTGAACCCTCAACCCTTGGATTGAAAGATTTAATTCATTTATTTCTTTATTTTTACATATTTACATCTCATTCAGATTAAAAACTGGTCTTCCATAAGGCCCTGTCTAATTAAAAATACACATATACAAATTTCACAAAACAAAATTATACAATAACAGTAGGAAGAAAAAGACAATAATTAAATAAATAAAGCATAATATCAAAGCACAATGATAAAGCAAGTAAACTAACAATATGAAATAAGTTACAAACAAAAACTGATCTTTCATGTTGAAATACAAATAGATATACAAAATGCTTCCATACATAATAAAGTGAGAAAAACAAATAGAGTATAACATGAAATACGACAACAAATATAGTAAAGGTATGATCATATTAAAAGTAAATAATGATACAATATAAGAAGTTAGAATGACCTTTGTATGAGAAACAGGAAGTGAGACACCGCTCATATAATATTGTAAAAGAGCAAGAAAGGTCAGATTTTACAATGTTCTACAAGATAGAGGATTCATGATAAAATCTCCCAGATCCAATTCAGTAGATAACAGTTGAAGATGAGTTTGAGAAAATTAATACTTGTACTTCTCTGATATCATCCGTTTAAATACATTGAGAGTTAAGCAAAGTCGGGCTTCCACTGTTAGCTTGTTCCACACTTTCTTGCCATAATTAACGAAAGTGTTAAAATAAAATTCAGTATTGCACTTAGCAGGTTTTAACAGATTCGTATTACTATTTCGAGTTGTGCGTTGCATGATATCATATCATAGTACAAATTTCTCAGACATAGCTGGAGGAGCTAAAGTATTAATACATTTATAAACCAGACAACATTAAGTGACCTTGTCGAACAATTCATTTAGAGTTGGCCATTTTAGGCCATCCAAGACTTGTCGCGATGGAATGTGCCAGGACTGTCTAGAAATAAAATATGCTACTCTTTTATGAAGTTTATTTAGCATATCGACATTATATTTCAATCGACTAGACCATACAGTGCAGCAATGAAAAGCATGCGCTAATACATATCCCCAGCACAATTGTTTTAGTTGATATTGAGTTAAGGATTAACAGAGCCTGCGTACAGTTCACAGTTTCTGTTTTAATTAAGAGGGAAATGTTTTCAACATGTTTAAAAAATGTGAGATTTACGTCAATGGTAACACCCAAACATTAATAGGCTGAGACGCGTTCCACTCGCTTACCATTTAATAATAATAATAGTGAGATTTTGTATAGCGCTCATGTCCGCCAGACTTGACACTCCTAGCGCTCCGATTATTACCTCTTTTTACTTCTTTTTCTTCTTCTACTTCTCCTTTCCTTCATCTTCTTCTTCTTCTTCTTCTTCTTCTTCTTTTATTTCTACTTCTTCTTTTTTCTTCTTAGAATAACCATACTTTCACATCATGTCACACCAAGCGACACCCAATTACTAGGTTGTGTAATAAATGGGGGTGGGACAAGTACAATTAACGAGATTTCAACCGGGTTTCTACGACAAAAAAGCGATTCTGAGCTCATGCTTGATTTGTTCAAAATTGGTTTAACAAAGAAAATTATAAGCTGAGGTAAATGATTTTCCCTTTTTATATTAAAGGTTATTTATACCAAGGTCGGATGTATAAATTAATTAATTCTTAAAAATACCAGGCATGATATATCACATGACGAATCGGCTCATCATTTTAGGATTTGGAGTATTGCACATGCTGAAAGACCTATTGTGGTATACATGGATCTGCTTTCTATCTATCTATCTAAGTATCTTCTCCCGGTACGGAGGTTGATTGCAACATCTATCTTCTACCATTCCAGTGCACTCTTGCAGTTTTAGTCCACTCCAGTCCTTGAATTTCTCTTCCCAGTTGATTCTGGGTCTCACTCTCGGTCTACTTCCTTCCACTCTTCCTTCCAATACATTCTTTAAGAGGCGTTGGTGCATTTTAACATTGTGCAATATCTCTCTGTTGGTTTTCATTCGTTTCCAGGATATTTTCATCATTCTTTTATAAATCCACATTTCAAAAGATTTTATACTATTTTCCATGGCCTTGCTTATTGTCCATGTTTCTGCTCCATACAGACCCTACATAACAGTTTACAAGTCTCAACCTAAGCGCAAATTTCACCTTTCTATTTGTGAATAATCCTTTCATTGCCAGAAATGTATTCCGAGCAATTTCTATTCTTCTTTTTATTTCTGCTTCACACCTGGTATCATCTGTGATATTTTGTCCTAAGTAGATAAATTACCGACCTGCTCAATGATATGTCCATCGAGTTTCAAACATATTCTAGGCTTATTCTCTGTTCTACTAAAAATTATTGACTTAGTTTTCTAGACATTCTACTTTGTCTGGTCTAACGTATTGACTGTGTCGTCCGCATACCTTGTACATGTTATATTACATGTACCAAACGTGATGAAAACTGGATACCCAGCAATCGACTTTTTATTGAAAACAAGATCAAACACATCATCATAATCTAAAGAGTGCAACCAAAAATTTCCTAACAACAATTGACATTTCTTTCAGGAAGCCTAACCTTAAAAGCTGTTTTTGATTCAAAGAGCATCGTAGCTAGACGATGAACAAATAAGAATAATAATAGAACGTCGTTAAAGCGTTGGTCACATCCCACCGTGCGTGTTTTAGTCCGTACGGTTTTTGGGGAGGCCACGGCCGCCACGTTTTCTGAAAACGTAGGGAGGGAGTGGCAAAGGCAGGGAGGGAGTACCGGCAAAGCACGTCACACGCACGGTGTAAGTACGTGGCCCGAACGCCACGCCTGGCCTAGAGCGGTTGCGTGCATCGTACGTTGCGCACGTGGTAAGTGCGTTGTACGTGCTTACAACGTGCTTACTACGTGCTTACAACGTACGGTCTCCGTGCGGTTGCCACGTTATCTTACGGAGGCCGTACTTACACGTGCTGCTCACGTACGGTGTCCTTACTCACTCGCACGTTGTAAGTGCGTGCACGTACGAAGAACTTGGTGAGTCGGGGTATGTCGAAGTATATAGGACGACATTCCCATTTTCTCTAGAAGTCCCAGCTGCTGCTGCCTCCTCAAGATGCCGCCCATTCCACCGCAGAGACTCCGGGTTCTGATGCTGCAAGAACACCTTCAAGTGGCAGCGCATGAGCACGACGTGGTATTACTTGCCTTGATACGGGAGAGAGAGAGGCAACAGAGATGCCGACGCAGGAGATGGTGGGTTCGCCCATGGATCGAGAGGAGGCTTTTCGGGCAGTACGAAACGTTGTTCCAAGAGCTAGAGCGTGAATCGCGGGGGGATTATGTCGGTTACATCCGAATGGACCCCAATCTCTTCGCCGAGCTCCTGCTCCGAGTGACCCCTCGAATCACCAAGTGCCCAAGGTGTGTGTCTTCATTTCTGCCATAACAAATTCTTGGTTTTGCTTTGTATTTGCTTTAAAATTTACGACTTCCGGGTGGCACACAACAGCATATCCACGTTCGTGCCGGAGGTCTGCACCGCCATCTACAAGGAACATAAGGAGGAGATGTTCAACATGCCCTCCACACAGGACGAGTGGAAAGCCGTCGCCAGCCAGTTTGGAACGCGATGGAACTTTCGCCCAATAAAATAGGATCGCTCTATTACAATTATAAGCGCTTCTGTTCTGTGGTGCTCCTGCCATCGTGGATGCTAACTATTCCTTCTTGTGGTGCAAGGTGGGGGCAAACGGCTCTTCCTCAGACGCACGCGTGTTCAACGAGTCCACCCTCCGGGGGGCACTGGAGGACAACACCATTGGATTCCCAGCACCGGATCCACTTCCAGGCGACGACCGGAACTTTCCCTACTTCATCGTAGGCGATGATGCTTTTTCCCTGCGAAAGTAGCTCTTGAAGCCATACAGTCGCCGTGCCATGACCCACAAAGAGAGCGTGATGAACTATCGGACCTCTCGGGCCCGTCGGGATGTGGAGAACGGCTTCGGGATATTGGCTCACCGGTGGCGGTGCCTACTCACCACCCTGCTGTTGGAGCCTGACAGGGTGATTAGCGTTGTGTTGGGCTGCCTCACCCTTCACAATTGGCGGCGAAAGCGCTGGCCCGGACTACAGGACCTTAATTTGGACCACGAGGATGAGGATGGCAACGTGGTCCCCGGGGCCTGGAGGTAGGATGTGCAGATGACCGAACCCAACCAGATGGTCGGCCAACGGGCCTCAAGGGAAGGGAAAACCCTGGGAAACTTATCGAAGACGACCGGATTGACCGAGAAGAATTCAACCAGGCGCTCCTCCTGTTTCGCCGAGAACGAGCAGTTGGCCTTTTCCTTTGTCACACCCTTTTCATGTGACCCCTTCTCCGATCCACCAGCAGCACCCTCCTCATGATCAGACGCTTTGGCGTCACCATCTGACTCTGTTTCGCTCCTCCTCTCCTCTTCCTCTCTGGCCCTCTCATCTTCCGCGGCCCGTTTCTGTTGGGCCTCTCTGGCCTTCTTATCCGCTGCCTTTTGAGCTGCAGATGCAGCTGACCCCTTATTCTGTATCTTCTTCGGCGCCATCTTGGAGACGAAATGTTGGCACTCTTCCGTCGGCTCGGCTTTTGTATACTGCATAAATCAGTGCGCACAACGTGCGTTGTAAGTGCGGAGCACGTGCTTACTCGGTACGGTCCACGTGAGTTCTGCGTGCTCATTAGAAAGTTGAACTGGGGAAGTGGCGAGTAAGCACGGACCACGCGCTTATCACGTGCGCAGCACGCACGTGCTAAGTGCGCCTTCCGTAGAGCAATTGATCGTGGGAAACAAATTTAAAAACGCACGGAGTCACTGCGTTGTGCGCTCGTTGGCAGTACCGGGCACGCACGTCACGCACACTGGGGGTGAATCGGTAGCCCGAACGCAGCGAAAGTTCCTCGTGCACTAAAAGTGCTACGGTGTGTCTGCGTGCTCCCAAATCCGTACGGAGGCGGTACTCACCACGTACCAATACCCAAATTTTGCCCACGTTTTTGCACGTAGACAGCACGCACTTGCAAGTACGGCGGGATGTGACCACCGCATAAGCGTGAGACCGTTCACTTCTACCTCTCCCCACCAAATAATCCGAACAAAAGAATGAGCGGAGTGGAATCAACTGTTAAACCATGCATTGATCTACTACAAATGGAAACTGATCGGTACCATAATTCATTCATGCACCTGACTCTTTCAAAAGTGTCATAATGACATTCCAAACATTATTATTTCTCATATTTTCTCTTTTCTCCCGTCTTGTCTAGTCTCGTCTTTCGTTTTTTGCTTTGTGTTGTTGTTGTTGTGTGTGTACACTTCTTGTTTCTTATACCACCTTTTTCCTTACAGTATTCTTAGGTAGTCACTAATATGTACTCCCATCATGTTTATCTGGCCCAGAGGGGACCCTAAAACTTACAAGCTCTGCTTTTACCAGGGTCTCCTCGTCTTTCTTTTAGTTAACTTTGTTTTCATCATTGCCATAATTTGTTGTTTTTTTGCATTGTAAATGTGTAATGATCTAATGTTATGCTCTATGTGACATTGAAAGAAAGACGAATAAATATCTTATATTATCTTATCTACTGCTCCTCTAACTGGTCTTAAATCACGAAACTTTTCCTGAAACTACACTCTTGCCCCTGGACCAGCGAAAAAAAATTGCACACAGCTCAGCACCCCCCCCCCCCCCCCCCGACCATTTGTGTTATGTAGCCACCTGTAGGGCCCCCACATAATATGCTTATGATAAACACAGAGGCACGTACTTTGTAAAGACATGTCACGAAGAGCGCAATTCGTGTTTGATTGACTGCATCTTAAAGGGAATACATTGGTGGGGGGTCATGAATTTGGTTCAAATTAACATATTGGAAGCATATGCGATCCTACAATATTCACTGATCGTTGTCGCGGTTGAAATCGAGTCTAAAGTTATGAAATTGTAAATAATTAACTCATTATGTTGTATAGCTCCCTCTACAGGTCAATATATTTATTAAGCTATAAAACAACGTTTCTTAAATACAATCGACCGATTAGCTATTCCCGTTTGGAAATTAAATATCACAACTACATATTCTGAGATTTTCATAATCGCAGCTACCATTGTACGGCCGCAGGCGCTATGTGAAACTTATCAAAATTTACCGGGAGCACCGGTAAATTTTTATATTCAATTTTTCTCTAAAGCTTAAGTGTTTTAGGAGCTAAATTTCTATTGCTTTTAAAACATCCACAAGGGCATCAAGGGTTCTGTTGGGGGGGGGGGGGGAGGGGGGGGGGGGGGTTAGGTCATCTTTTTTTTATCAAAAAAAAATAATCAATAGGGGGGGGGGGTCCCAAAAAAACATACACATACAAAAAACTCAACGGGGGGTTTAACCCCCCCCCCCCCCCCCCCCCCTCCATGCGTTCCCGCCTGGGTCACATACACGTAAAGAAGGCCTAGCGAATCTTGCTTTGACAGGGAAAATTGTGGGGAAGAAGGAGTATAGGGGAAGAAGAAGGATACTTTTGGATGAACAGTCTGCAGAAATTGTTGGAAGAGAGCGGAGTGAAGGAACTGGGAGTGGTGCTAATAGAGAAGGCTATAGCTAGGAGCAGATGGTTGGAACAGCACGATCGCCAAAGTCAAACGATATGAGAGAGAGAGAGAGAGAGAGAGAGAGAGAGAGAGAAGTAGACGAGAAACAGATAATAGGGACTTTTAGATTTGCACGTCGGCATAGTGGATTGACACAGGTGGTGGCCTTTTAATATAATGCACAGGCAGTGCCTTAAAAGGACGCCACCTGTAGCAGTCCACTATGTCTATGTGCTAATCTAAAAGTCCCTATTGAGAGTGGGAGGAAAATTCGATGAAAACAAGAATATAAAGTTTACAATTGCAATCGAACAGACGCAAATTGCCAACTTTATGACGTACCTTTACGACAGCTTTCTTGTGTTTTAGATAAGCTAAGAGATATCAATTTGAAATTCTACATAAAAGAACCTTGTGGAAAGGTAAATGTTCGATAATTTCATTTTATGATTATCGTCAGGATTACGACTCCAACGGAGTTATCTCTTTAGGCCATTATATCTTTGGCGTCGATATTGCATTAGTTAATGTGCCTTTAGATCATGTCAAAGTGCTTTTGATAACTCCTTCAGCCTGTATGTGTAGCCAACGGAACTATAATTTGGTCACGGTTTATCCTACTTTGGCATAAAGAATTTTTGTTTTATATAATACATTCTCTCTCTCTCTCTCTCTCTCTCCCCCTCTCTCTCTCTCTCTATATATATATATTCCCCCTCTCTCTCCCCTTTCTCTTCGTCTCTCTCCCTCTCTCTCCCTTTTCTTCTCTCTCTCTCTTTTTCTCTCTCCATTTGCTTCTCTCTCTCTTTCTCTCTCCCCCTTTTCTTCTCTCTCCTTTCAATATTTATTTTTAGTTATAACGAGATCTACCTCCAAACCAGAGAGGACTTCATCAAGTTAACTGAAGGTAATGCAAGAGGAATGGAGGGTGGGGGCAGCGAAGAAGAGAAGGAGAAGGAAAGCGAAGATGTGTAGACGAGAAAGGAAGAAATGCCCAGAGCAGCTTCGTCGACTCTTTGGCCCGAATTCACAAAGCAAGGTTTGAGCTCAGAACCGGGTTTGAGCTCAAACCTCCTTTTGTTTCGCCAAACCTCCTTTTGTTATTTACAAACCAGGTTTGTAAATAACAAAAGAAGGTTTGGCGAAACAAAAGGAGGTTTGACCTCAAACCTTGATCTGAGCTCAAACCTTGCTTTGTGAATTCGGGCCTTTATGTGCAAAATACATAACATGTACCACATTGTATTTACAATGGATAAATATCCCAAAGTCGTTCAAGATTGTGTAACTGTTTCCAGAGCAAGATTAATCTCAGGGGGCGGATCTAGGGGGGGGGGGGGGGTTCGGGTGTTTAACCCCCCCCCCCCCCCCCTTGGGCGGCCAAGTGAAGAAAAAAAGTGAACGGGGGGGGGGGGGGAGAAGAAGAAAATAGTAAAACAGTAAAATGGCGCGATTTTTGAAAAATCCTGGATCCGCCACTGGGTCAACACCCCCCCCCCCCCCCCCCTTGGCAAAAAGCTAGATCCGCCTTTCTTTGTTCAAAGGATTGTCAAGGAGCTAGTTTTGCAAAGCCTTTGTGTTGCTCATAGAAAATCCTGTCGTCAATCGGTGCATATTGTATTGTGCAAAATTGCACTTGTGTCAATCAAGAGACCGTGCGGAGAGGCAAGGAAAGCAACCAAAGTGTTCATTGAAGTAATAGGGGTTTAATTGAGTGCGCACTTAAATCGTTTCTGGGGTAATAAGTGTCCCCCTATCACATAGGAGATAGGAGACTTTCTCTTGTAATAATTACGCCTCGGTAAAATCCTACACTGTTAAACCGAATTCAAATATTCGGCTCTGTTCAGAACATTAAACCTTACCCTATAACCATAACTCTATACTTTTGACTAAAATAAAGCCATGGGCAGTTCTTGCCGAGGTTCTTGTTAGTTAGTTTGTTTGCTTTCGAAGAGAGAAGTAATCAAATGAATACATAAATTGATAAATGAATGCATGAATGATTGAATGAATAAATAGATAAATGAATGAACTAATGAATAAATAGATAAATGAATCAATTCATTAATTTAATTAACTGATAAATTATTATAAATTTATAAATAAATGAGTGAATAAATGAATTTATAAATAGATAAATAACTAAATAGATAAATAAATAAATAGATAATTAAATAAATAACTAAATAAATAAATGAATAGATAAATAAAATAATGGTCATTACATCGGATCTTCCTTTTAGGTGGAAAACTGATGTTCAAGCAGATTCCACTTCTGGAGATTGATGGCCTGAATTTGATTGGTTCTGAGCTGTTCTCCGTTACGTTTGTCGCAAAGGAAACCTCGAAGGCAAAACAGATGAAGAGAAAGTGAAGTAAGCAAACCAGAGATTATGCGATGGGATTAATTGGGTCGAGAATGTTGTTGTTGGTGTTGTTATCATTATTGTCATTAGGAGTTGGAAGTACGGTAGTAGTACATGTCTTAGTATGGTGGTGCTGATGGTGATGATGGTGGCAGTGCATGGTATTGGCAATGATGGTGATGATAATGATGACGAGGATGATGATGATGGTGATGATAAGGATGAGGATGATGATAATGATAATGATGATGATGATGATGATGATGATGGACAGGTGACATTGGTATTGATAATGATGGTGATGATGATGATGAGGATGATGAGGATGATGATGATGGTGATGATGGTGATGATGGTGATGATGGTGATGATGAGGATGATGATGATGATGATGATGAGGAAGATAAGGATGATGATGATGATGATGATGATGAGGATGAGGATGATGATGATGAGGATGATGATGATGATGATGGTGATGATGAGGATGAGGATGAGGATGATGATGAGGATGAGGATGATGATGATGGTGATGATGCGGATGATGATGAGGATGATGATGATGGTGATGACGAGGATGATGATGATGATGATGGTGATGATGAGGATGATATGGTGGCAGTGGTATTGGTAATGATGACGATTATGATGACAGTGAAGTAGTGTACGGTAATTAGCGTGGTGGTGAGGCTGATGGTACTGGCATGGTTGGGTGATACTGATATTAATGATGAGGAGGGAAAAGATTATGATGATGAGACCTGTTTATTGAAGGCATTGGCATTTCAATTTTTACTAACATCGCTACTCCTGCTGCCAGGCGCGGATCCACGTGACGATTTTTCCGGCCTGCCCCCCCCCCCCCCCACCAGCCCCAAAAAACTGTTAAAGAAATAGGATAATAACGTAAATTTAAACTTTTTAAAAACAAAAAACAAAAGCGGCCCCCCCCCCCTAAAAATAATATATATATTTTCGCCCACACCAAAACAAAATAATGGTTCTCCTTTCCACCCCCCACCCCCCCCCTGTGTATCCACGAATTGGGCCCCTCCCCCCCCCCCCCCAAAAAAAAATAATAATAATAATAATACCAAATAAAAATATGTGCTCTGTAATATGCCTCCTGTAATGGATTTTCACCTGCGCCATCTTTCGCTGAAGGCGTACATGGAGCGACATCCGGTTCCTATACCCAAGCATCATCACGCGCGTCATGCAGTTTGTGATGCATTGTGGGACATAATCGTCGACACATCGGGATATTGTGAGCAGCAGATGGCAGTATACTTAATCTGAAAAAGTACTGGCATAATATATATACCCTGTCTTTAAGGCATCATCATGGCGATAATGAGCATTATGAGAAGTGCTGATTAAATTTGAAAACCGTTGATCAGACGTTTGCATTTTTCTCTCTAAATTCTGTTTTGCCATTTTTGTTCTACTCCGACCCCTCTCAATATATCATTCTCCCCTTCTTATTTACACCCCCACTCCTCCACTCCCCCTCTCTCTCTCTCTTCTCTTCTCTCTCATCTCTCTCTCTCTCTCTCCCTATTTCCTCTGTGTTTGATTTCATCATGCTCTCCCAACTATGATCTCCTTTACGCTTTAATCAGAATCGACATGCTAGCAATGGGAGCTAAAGACATGGTGCTCAATACCATCATATATTCCCGGTTTCACCAACTCCTCATTTCCAAGGGAGAAAGCCGAAGAAGACATCGAAACCGCCATCAAAGACTGCCGGAACCGATATCTGCCTGTTTTCGAGAAAGTAAATCAATATTTATAAAAAAGACTAACAGTTATGTAAACATATTTGTGGCTTAGACCCAGTAAATAAGATCGATTGATCGATCTGTATTGAAAAACAAGTCA
>JAVYIG010013188.1:0-48785 GCA_035222895.1 Strongylocentrotus droebachiensis
AATCCCAGTTGTTATACATGTACACTAAACATATATTCTTTATCTTAAGATTCTTTTCCCAAGAGTCAGAACTAAAACTACATCATTGATAACACATTGTAACTGACAGGCCTAGGACCTACTTTTCCCCATAATTTCGAAGAGGGAACTTTGTGTTAAGTTTTGATATGCATGCGCATAGCTGGTCGGGTAACCCCCCCCCCCCCAAAAAAAAAAAAAAAAAAAAAAACGAAAACGAAACATGACAAGAAACGTCAAGCTTCACCTCCCATAAGCTGCCCTATTACAATATCGCAACTTTGTGAACGTGTCTGATGTGAACGTGAATGTTTACCTTGCAAATATAACCCTCTGAGGCCATTGTCAGCTACCCTCTTCCAAGTTCGTTGGGTGAGATGGAAAAAACATCCGTGTAGCTGAACTGCATTTCCCAAACAAAACTGGACCGCACTCCTAGCGGCCTCTTCAAAATCGGTCACGATTGTCCTAGGTGCGTGTGCATCATGCCCTCTATCAATGAGGGCTTCCATCAGAGCGTTGAAGAGCCTGATATAAAGAGCCCGAGTCTTTCCTGACATCAGTGCATAAACACAAGATACTGCGCCTTCGTCAACTTCTGCTCTGATGCAGTATACCTGCAATTTTAATGAAAATGGACTTCATTTTATAAACAATACATGAAAATGGAGTAGAGGAATAATTATGAGAAAACTAGTGAGCATGACACAGATTTTAAGAATTTATACTGGTGTTCATAATGTACACGTGTACAGGCGTGTTAATATGGTCATAGCTGGAGGGTAGGGGGGGGGGGCAAACATTTCTGGGGACCTCAACAAATGATTACTACCAGCATACAGCCCTAGCCCCCTCCGAACAAGCATATTTTCCCCATCTTTATATGTTATAAGTGCAAGGTCTAGAATTTTCTTTAAATAAATACAAAAAAGGAAAGTAGCTTCACTAGGCAAAGTAGACCTATTAACACTCCACATAACAGATTACAATACTAAAACGGAGGAGGGGTATGAATATAGCAAGGAATAAAGAAAAACATTTGAAGAGTTTTTCTTCCTTTTTTCATTTCCCCCATTCTCCCCTTCTGTCTTTGAGCCCCCCCCCCCCCCCCCCCCGCCCGTCTCCCCCACTTGTGTGTCCGTCATGGAATATCAACTTTTGAATGACATGTGGTAATTAATCTGTATTAATCTTGTGTTAATATTTTCTTCGTATAGTGCATCTTCCTCTTTCTCACAAATGCCCTCTTCACCTTCTGATAAGTGCCCCTTTTAAGCTGAGATAAAAGCCCTATTTCGTCTGATTACTTTCCGTTCTTACAGTGCCACTTTTCACCACCGAATAGTTCATCTTTTGAAGTGCCCCCTAATATGATCTGTGAACCCTTTTCCTTTCTGATATTATTTTCCCTTTTGATAATTTCCCCTTTTCCCTATATATCCCGATGTCAAATTGTGCTCTAGAGTAAACAAAGGAGGCGACCACCTCAAGATGACTAGAGAGGCTTGATAACAGATTCCCCTACTAGAATCAGCACAAAGTACAGCAGTGGAGCAGGGCGCAGTCCTGAGTAGAAAGGACACAATACCCTAGAGTAGACTATACCACAGGGGCGGCAATTTCTTTTCATGACCAGGAGAACGAAATGCGAGGGACGAGGGAACAGTGGCGTAATGAGCAAAAACGTTTGGGGGGAGAAGAACGAAAACCGCATCACCACCACATTTTACGCAGGCCCTGGGATCGTTTTTCCAAGTGGGAGGGGTGGGGGGGGGGTGCTAAAGTATTTACGATCAGGTAGAGCAAAAACAAAGCAAAGTGGAGCGTGAATTGGGTGTCAAGGGGCAGAACCTCAAGAAGCTCAGCGGATTTAGGCATTTTTTAAGGTCAGATGAGCATATTTTAATAGCTTATTTGTGACACTGGCATGGAGGTCACTTATTGGAGTGTGGTCCATGGGGCGGAGCCCCCGGAAGCTTAGGGGTTTTAGGCATTAAATTATGATCAGGGGCCGCCTTAGGGCCCTTAGTGGGGTCCAGGGGGCAGAGCTCCCGAAAGCTCAGGGAAAAATCATGCCATTTCAACAACATTTGTAAATCACTGGTATCGAATTAAAAATAAACTACGTTATAATTTAATTTCGGGGACAACTGCCCCCAATGCTCCCGCACGTGTAAGCAAGTGCGAGGGAGCATAGTGAATGAGAGGTGTGAAGGTGACGGAAGTGACTACCCCCTCACAGGTTTTTGAAGTTCTGTTGTATTAAAAAATTACATTCCTTAGCAAAACTATAGTATAAAAACAAGCAATATACTTTTTTCACAGTTCAATTTTCTCTGTATTTACTTGTACATTTTGAAGGATATTATGCAAGGGAGCGTAGCTACCGAGTAAGAAGATTTGTGCATTTTTTTTTGTCTAAACGCTGCACTCTTGGGCCCCCCAGAGCCTAAAAGTGTGTTGCAGTCTAGTCAGTATTTCCTATACATTTGTTTGTGTGCACTTTTTCAAATTTTTAAAAAATTGAGGGGGTCGTAACTCCCCTCCCCCCGTCCCCCGGGATCGCCGCCCCTGCTATACCATATTTAACAGTGCCCCTAAATCACCAAAGGAGTGTGGAGAAAAAAATAGGTAGGTTTTTCCAAAGCTCGCTCGCATTTACTAGATACTATATTATCTTATCATATAAGGCAAATCTTTGTATAACACCTTAGCCTTCAGTGTTAGAAAACCTTTACAAAATAAGCTTGCTCGGTTGGCTCGCAAATTAATATCAGATCATTACCATGCAGATATTTATCTGGAACCATGTGGAGATGACGAAAATGATCCCCGATTAATCAGATGCGGCGATATGATGTCTCAAAGTGGTATTTTCCGCCTTGTTTTCACCCTTTGTTAGAAAGTGCCCCTATTTTGGTGCCCCTACACAGACGCTCTGCCGCCCCTGGTCTTGTTTGTTGCTCGGAAAGGATGCCAGTATAGACAGATTCGTTTAATAAATCATGGAAATGCAAGCATCACATTACACCAACAGAACTTTTATTATCCCTAGCTCATTTTTTTCCGAATAGGGTGTCATGCGAATACTGATGACAGGGCAGAAAATGAATTTTTTTTTGAGGGGGGGGGGGTATAGAAAGAGTCATGTCTTTGCTTCTTTACTACATGCATGCATACCTGTGTGAAAATAGCGGGTGCTCTGGAAAAGGTGCCATCCATGTACCCACGTGCTAGCAACGGCGAGACGTCGTAGTTGGGAATCAGTGGCAAACAATATCAGCCTGTCTTGCCCCGGCCCGGAATCGTAGAGGAGAAAACGCTGTCCTTCTACATCACCGGTCAGTGTCCATTCGTCAGGAATCTCCAAGGTTTATGTTGATTCGGGTTCTGCCGGGTATGCAGCTCGTCTGGAAAAAAAGTAAAAGATCAACAGATAAACAATCAAAATTTCTGTCATTTCGCTTGGTGTTTCTAAGTCTAGCTGTATATCAAAATGAGAGAAGGGGAGATTAACATTGTTTTGAGAGAAAAGACATCCATCATAGCGCGGCTTTAAAAAGCTGATTACCTTAAATAAAAAATAAAAAGTTCAATTCAAATATCATAACCTAGTACAGTATATTAAGTATCTAAACACCTCTGTAGTAGCCCCGCCCCTGACACTCATGATGTTTGCCAAAACAGAACAGGCACGAAACTACATTATACGTAGGATCCCTGATAAATAGGCCTGCTGGTGGGACCTGAACGGGGTGAGTGGGGTATCCCTCCCAAGATGACTCCGTCAAATTAAATTGATATATAAAACTAACATATTAATTCGGCTTATAATGTGATTTTGTATTGTAAATAATGATAATTCTCCATAAAGTGTCAACATTTGTGATTGCTTTAATAATATTAAAAACAACTTTTCATTGAAGGAGATTTTAAAGAGCTTTTTAAGGACGGTGTGTGGTTATCCATCGCCCCAAATGGTAGGGGTGGGGAGTTTAGATGCAGCAGATACAATTATTTTATTCATACCTCTGTCTTTGGACGTCCCTCCTAAGGGCTGACAGCTGTCCCAACTGCCCTCGAATCTCCGGGTGCGCTACCATGAGGGCATTAGCAACTATTTCGGTTGTCGGGCCACTGTTGACATCCCTCGCGGTTCTCTTTAGGCCTGCCCGCGCTGCTATGACCCTTGTTCTATCCTGATCAGGTTCGTGGTTATGGGGCGTCGCCGCCATAACTCCCCCATATTGAGGGGGGCCATTCGTTGTTATTGCCCCATTGCATGCTTCGGATCGTTGTCTCTCGCACTGCCATCTAATATTCCCGTCTAAATGGGTCCTCTTCTTAACGTATACGTGTCCTTCAAAGCTGATTTTTATCCCTCCCCTGTTATTTTCTAGAACTTCCATGACTTTACTTGCAGATGAGTAAGATGCATGTGCTTGCTTGCATTGAGTTTTATTTCAGGTCTTACATATTGATGAGCTGTTTGAAATTAACTAGGAGGTATGCGCGTATTGGTGAATGTGGCTTGCTGCTCTACTTTTTTTTTAAAAACTTCCCACGACATGTAATGAGTGTTTATTGTACATTATATGGGACGTACAGTGATAGATGGAAAGTTATTTCAGTATATTCGAAATGACTTTTAGGTAACTCCTTTTTCTCCCACTTCATCAACATTCATTCATTTCATTTCATCTACATTATTTCATGAAATATGCATTCAGAAAATGAAGAAGAAAAAAAAAGAAACGAAAATAACCCGTGTAAAAAAAATATTGTCGGCGAAGCATTTGTCGTAGTACTAGTAGCATTTGTAGTTTGGGACACTTTTTGGGCGGAGCAAATGTCGTCGGAGCAAATGTCACCGGAGCAATTGTCGGCGGAGCAATTGTCGGCGGAGCAATTGTCGGCGGAGCAAATGTCGGCGGAGCAATTGTCACTTCAGGCGGAGCAATTGTCGGCGGAGCAATTGTCGGCGGAGCAAATGTCGGCGGAGCAATTGTCGCTTCAGGCGGAGCAATTGTCGGCGGAGCAATTGTCGGCGGAGCAAATGTCGGCGGAGCAAGTGTCGCTTCAGGCGGAGCAAATGTCGGCGGAGCAATTGTCGCGTTTTGCGGAGCAATTGACGGCGGAGCAATTGTCGGCGGAGCATCTCGGCGGAGCAATTGTCGGCGGAGCAACTGTCGGCGGAGCAACTGTCGGCGGAGCATTTGACGTCGGAGCAAATGTCGCGGAGCAAATGTCGCGGAGCAATTGTCGCGTTTTGCGGAGTAAATGTCGGCGGAGCAATCGTCGGCGGAGCATGTGTCGGGTTACCGCCTAAATATGTAGTAGAGTAAATACCCTGGTAAAGACCATGGTAAGGAGCGATAATTTTTATTTTATTTTGTTTGCCCCAAAAAATAGGCAAACCGCACCGGCCGATAATTCGCTCAGTAGGGTTGGGGGGGGGGGGGGGGGTAGTGAGCATATAAATTTATTTGTTGCGCTCGAAAATGTATAAATCACCCCCCCCCCCCCCTGATCACGAGGGGAGGGACCCGTCTCCAAATAAAGGTAAATAGAACGTGTCTGTTTTTTCCCATGGGAGGGGGCCCGGGTCACCCCCCCCCCCTGGATCCGCCACTGCCCTCGACATAATGTAGATAATCAGATTACAATTGATGAGCATTAACCAAACTCCCTCTATCGCTACGTTGTATTGTGTGTTCTGTTGTGTGTTTTTTCGGTATTTGAATTTCCAATATTTCTTTACAAAGCGCAGCGACATTAGAAGTTCATCGATTATTTCATACAGCCATGAAGCCATAATAATAATAATAAATAATAATAATAATAATAATCTTTTAAATTCCACTCCAAATTTTATTAAACCGAAACGGAAATTCTTTTTGCCCAGTTGATCGTGAGCCCGGCAGCCACTGAGCAGCGCCAGATCGACGTTGCTCTATCCCTTATTGTTCCTCTTTGCTAATATCTTCCAACCGCATAGCATTATTTGGTTTCAAAACATAATGCACAACCATCACTATTGATTCTCTTCAGTGTAACACATACATTTTTATTTCATCTCACAGCAACCAACAGCAAATGAGGAATGATGGCTATATTGAATGATTTGCAACAAACTGCAAATATTTAAATTCGAAAAGTCATATTTCATAAATGTAACGGAGTTTGACCGACGCTGAGCACATAAAGGCTTATGATATCACTATGAATATATGTCCTATCATATTTTGTACTATCACAATACTAGGAATCAATTTATGTTCATTATAATTAAATAAATATTTCAAATACATTTATGTAATAATACATGTTTGTATAGCTCATAAGTCTAAAGTTCATAGCTCCACCTTGTGGTGATATGTCAGGTATTCACTACAAGATAGATCATCAGCTGTATCAAGCAAGCTTAATTATTAAAATTTATTTATTTTCCACTGTACAAGATACATACGTATATATTTTATGTACATTATGATATATATTTATATGTATTAAAAAATCCCACTCAACGCATTAGATAAACTGCCGAAGGCATATTTTTTGTTCACATAGTAAAGTATATCAGATGAAGAGACCTATGAACAACACATTTGAAATAAATAATTTATTAAAACTAGATGGAATTCGACTGCGCGCAGTCGAAAATGATGCCTCCGTCATGGAGCAATTTTACAAACCAAAACAGAACACATTTTTCGAATTCAAGTTCAATTGTAATCCATTAACAGGTTCTCAGAATATCGTGATTACAAGCAATTTCTCATATACATATATGACCCTTTGATCTTTGACCTCATGACCCTAAAATCTACTCAGTTCATTGGCTCTGCAAGATGTCCTGAGTTAAATAGTAATCCATCTGTCAGTTCTAATGAGAATGTGTTCACAAGCTATTTCTGCGTACATAATGAGCCCATGACCTTTGACCTTTGACCTTATGAACCAAGAATCTACTCAGTTCATTGGCTCTGCAAGTAACATACATGACCTAAGTTTAGCAGCAATCGATCAATCGGTTCTTGAGATAACGCAATCACGAGCTGTTTTTGCATACATAATGTGCGCTGTGGTCTTTGACCTTTGACCTCGTGACCCCAAAATCTAATCACTTCATCGGTTCTGCAAGTAACATACATGACCTAAGTTTGGCAGCAATCGATCAATCGGTTCTTGAGATAACGCAATCACGAGCTGTTTTTGCATACATAATGAGCGCTGTGGCCTTTGACCTTTGACCTCGTGACCCCAAAATCTAATCACTTCATCGGTTCTGCAAGTAACATACATGACCAAAGTTTGGCAGGAATCCATCAATCGGTTCTTCAGATAACGCGATCACGAGCTGTTTTTGCATACATAATGAGCCCTGTGACCTTTGACCTCGTAACCCCCAAAATCTAATCAGTTCATCGGCTCTGCAAGATACATACATGACCAAAGTTTGGCAGGAATCCATCAATCGGTTCTTCAGATAACGCGATCACGAGAACGGGACGTACGTACGTACGTACAGACGGACGGACAACCCGAAAACATAATGCCTCCGGCTACTTCGTAACGGAGGCATAAAAAAGACCGAAATGGTATGTACATGTTTTATAGCCTATATGATTAACAAAGATATAAGTGTGAAATATTTTGAAAGTCCGAAGTTAAATATTCTACCAGCAACAGCTACAACAAGTTTTATCTTAAATTTTCCGGCATTTTTCGTGTGTTTTAATCACCCCCCCCCCTCTCTTGTACCACTACGCCTCGTTTGGATATGACGGGCGCTTTTTCTTTTTTGATTAAATAATGAAGAAGTGTAAAACGCTTCACATATCTGTTTCCTGCCCTCAGACTTTGCATCCATTAACTTAAAAAAAAAAAAAAAAAAACAATTTTGTTTTATTTCTCCAAATGTGTAATACAAACAATAACATACAATTGAATAAAATAAACGTGTTCAATATTGATGCTTTTACATAAACATAATTAAACACAAACTTATTTGCAGTATATATAACTTAGCAACAAAGTAAACGTATAAGTACCTAAACATAATATGTCAATTGTAAATGTTTTTCACTTATATACAAAAAAAAAAAAAAATCTGGAGGTAATTTTACTGGAACAATCCGTCCCCCTCCCTGCCCCCCTCCATCACCCAAACATACTCATCCACCCCCCCCCCACACACACACACACACACAGACACAATAGGTGGGCTGTATGAAATTATCTGATTAATCAAACTCTGTTAAGCCTTTCCAAGCCTTTTAAAAACTAAACTGATTATTTTTCTTAGTTGGTTGGCGAGTCAAATCGACTACCTTCTTTTATGTACGCTATAATCTATCTGCGCTTATAAAAACCAATGTGGTTTTAAGAGGCTTAAAAACCTGCGGATGGCCTAATCAGTAAAATCATTTTATATTGGTGTATTACTGTGACGAACTAAGATTTATCGTTTTATTGATACATAATGTACAAATAAAGGAAAAGCACGGGATATTTCACTTGGTGTTCGTTTTCCTGATAATCTTAAAAAATAATGATGAGTTACTAATTGATCGCATATTCAATCTCAAAGGAATTTTGACCCTGTAACATAAAAAGTTACAATTAAACTTTTTCCCCAAAATTTTAGTGTATCTCCTTTAATCAATGGTACCTTATATATCATGAATGGTAACGTATGAATATGTTCTGTCACAGATAAATATAATCACGATCATGCATGATAAAATATATTTAATGCCGCAAGATGGGTTATATATAACATCATTTTACGATTGATTGTATATACATTTTGAAGTTATAGGCCCCTATTAGCAAAACACTCTCTGCCGTTATTTTTTATGATTTGTTCATTAAGAAAATAATAGATGCCAATTTAGATTACTCACCTATCCAATTTAATAGCCAACTAGGCAACTACTACATTATTTACAACTGTTTTACATACATTTCGTTTAATATATTCTTTATACTGATAAATATCCACTTTTAGATATTAACAATTGCTCAATAAATATCCACTGTTAAGTATTGATTTTTAAATATGTACACTGTCATTACCCCCCGGTTTAAGCGTGACTGATATTACAGCGCTCTAGCACTTCAATGAACTAATTACTACTCGGTATCCATTTACCTTACCTGGGTGGAGAGTGGCAAAATAATATAGACTAATGTCTTGCCAAAGGACACTTGTGCACGTCTTAAAATGATGCGAATATTCCTACTTTTCCAAACGTAATAGCAATAACAAATAAAAAGAAAATTAATAAGAACAATGATAATAACAATAATAATAATAAACATAATAATAATAAACATAATCATAATAATAATACAAATAATGAACAATAATGATAATAATAATAGTTATGATAATAATAATGATAATAATGATGATGATAATGAAAATAATAATAATACAATTATCATCATATTAGTAATAATAATAATGATAATAATAATATTAATAATTATGATTATAATAATTATAATTATGATAATTATAATGATTATAAAAATAATTATAAAAAACATAAAAACAATACAATTTAGTAGAATTCTTCATGCTGTAAAACTGCCTTCTATTCAGCTATGCCAAGAACTTCATATCTCATGGCTTGGTGAATCCGCCACGTGAGTGGGTGTATTCTGACGTATCGAGCGTTGATTGGTCGAGGGAACAGTATAGTCTCCGGAGTGGATATATCGTAGTTTGCTGTGTAGACCTGAAGATCATGAGAACGAAATTATAATTTAAAGGGCATTGTATGGATTTTTCAGTTCAATTAAAAATTACACAATATGTCTCGCAGCATAAGCTGGATTGCAAATGTGTACTCACATATATAGTAAAATAAAATTTGAAATACAAGTACATGAATTTCTATCGATTAGACATGATAGCATTGGGTAAAAACGATGTCTAATAAATACATGTAAGCTGGGTATGAGTATCGGATGTGATTACATAAAACATGTACAATGGCATATTGGCGTGTACAGGCACGACTTATCGTGACTTGACCTCTCTTGCCAAAATATTAAATTTACCATTAAAGATAAACTCCAGTCTGGTAAAAAAAAAAAAAAAAAAAATTCTCACAGAATCAAACGAAACTAACACTGAATGTTCAAGATTACAAATAAATGACATGTGCCAAACAATTTTGGAAGAAAATGTATACTGGCTGAGTAATGAGCATAGAAAGACAAGGAATTCAAGGTAGTACTAGCCCCGACACCATGTGTGTTGTCCCATATATAGCTTTCTGTGTACAGTGCTTGTTACTTTACCAAGACTCGGCCAAATTTTTTATGATTTTGATGACTCCAGAACCTTGCAGTACACACCAATACTTACATGCTACATGATCTACTGTTTCTGATCCATTCCACATCTTTTCTTTCACAATGCAATCGCATTACCAGAACTCACCTTTATCTTTAACTTAATGATCAAGCGAACTCAATTCTGACATATGTCAATCTAATGCAGTTTTGCCACAAAACATAGAAATAGATGTAATTACAATTTTACAATCTCGCTGCCCAAATAGGCAAGAGCAGTGTGAAATTCTTAGCAAGATCGTTGTATGCAAGGGGGCCGGGGGGGGGGGGGGATCGCATATATAATTAAAAAAAAACACATAGGAAATGAAAAGTGGATGGGGATTGCTACAATTCTACTTAAGCTGCACATTATCATCCGTCATTCAATGTCAAAGTCGCATCTAAAAACCTTAACAAGTAAACTGCCATTTCCTTATGTATGAAGGAAATGTTAAAGTTTGCAGTTACAAACATTTCAACAACAACAAAACATCCACATATAAACTTCGGCTACGACCCAGAAGGCCACCCACCTTCTTCTTTTGTCTTTTCAAATGTATCTCTTCGATTTTATTTTTCTCATCCAGATATTTATTTACTTGTCTTCTTCAACTTATTTTTCATTATTGCATTTGTGTTTATTGAAAGCATTAACCCCTGTTGTAACGTATTTTTCAATTGCGCCATCATTCGGTGAAGGCGTTCATAGAGAGACTTTCGGTTCCTATACCCAAGCATCATCATGCGCGCTTCATCAGTTGGTGATGCATTGTGGGATATGGCTGTCAACACATCGGGACATTAGGAACTTTTAGATTTACACGACGAGAGCGTGGACTGCCGCGTGTGACATTGTGTTAAGGCACTGGGCCGTGCCCGGCAGTGCCTTAAACGGACGTCACATTACCTTAAAAGGATGTCACACGTGGCGGTCCACGTTCTCGTCGTGTAAATCTAAAATTCCCTATTGTGACCAGCAGTGTACGTGACACTGAAGCAGTGTAAGTAGAATACCCTGCATTTTTTCAAGCTCAAGTTTATTTATTTCTCCTCCAGAGATCAACAGATAAAAAGAAAAACATATATAAAGAGACAAATGTATGACAATACATAAGATGAATTATAAAAAGTGAGGAAGGTAGTGGCCAAACCTTGTAAGAGGCCATTTAAATGTCTCAGGGGATGTCGGTATAGGGGACATTTCAGAATGTTTCGTTTCGTGAAAGCCATTCTACTGAGATGTCCTCAAGTTTATTTCAAATTAAACAGTTAGACATAACTTCGGAAAATCGAGCACAGGTATATAGGCCGAAAAAGGCGTATAGTGTACAGTGAATATAGAACCTTCAAAGTTCATTACAAGGCAGTCTGTACGAAAGGCTTGGGGAAAATCTTGCTAAGTAAACCTGCTCTTGATATATTTTGTATTCAAAAAAGAATACTGCATGTCAATTATATTCTTGAAAGTCCTTGAACGGTTTGTCATAATAATATAAATCTATTTTAGTGACTGGGTTTTTGTTATATTCAAAGTCCTTGAATGATACGTCATGCAATATAACTTTATTTTAATGACAAACGTTTGAAAAAAAAAATTATCCCCGGCATTATTTTGTTTTAAATGTAGATCATGGTCGACGAAGTAAGATTTTGTACACACTGCCTCGCATTGAACAATAATGGCTCTATTTCCATCATGCAGCGTTGTTTTCGGCGTTTTTACCTATGCTCGGTTTTCCGACGTTGTGTCTGATTGACATGGTAACTTACTTTTTGTTCACCACATTGTGGTTCCAAAGCATAAGTCCATGTCACGTTATCCAGCGAAT
Organism: Strongylocentrotus droebachiensis; assembly: GCA_035222895.1. Lineage (NCBI taxonomy): Eukaryota > Metazoa > Echinodermata > Echinoidea > Camarodonta > Strongylocentrotidae > Strongylocentrotus > Strongylocentrotus droebachiensis. Next base: position 12,201 of record JAVYIG010013188.1, read on the forward strand.
AGGACACCTTGACAGAAGTAATCCATTGTGCCAGCTGGTATCTGCCTTGTACGATAACACCAGTGACGGTAGAGGTCTTTCCAAGATCTATCTGACTCGTCAGTGCGTTAATAAAAGTAAGAATTATTAGCAAGTGACTAATAAATAAATAAATATGAATATATATATATATACATATATATATATATATCATGAAAGAATCTGACGAAAACAACTTTGAAAACAACGACTATGTTATAAATAATATCCAAAGTTCTTTAGAAGCGCATAGAGACGTTAATATGTGCTTTACTACAACGAAATAATACATTGTTTTTAGTTAATACACAATTTTAATAATGACAGTTCGAGAATAATGGTGCGTAGCTCTATCAAAGATTCCCATTGCTGACATCCCTTTTGGGATTGGGTTACAACGCCAAAACCATAACTACTAGACCACAGAGACGGGTCAGTAGTTTCGGCGAAACCAGATTCAGTTGACTGACCGTTTGAAAACAAATCTAACTTTTTTGTCGGGGGAAGGAGGGCAGGTGAGTTTTTAATAATGACGAGCCGTGTGCTTCAGTTGGGACCTATCTTTGAGCATGAATACATGCTAATTCGCTTGACATATACATATAATGTGTGTGTGTGTGTAAGATGACAACGAAAAAAACATATGAAGAAGAGATGTTTCATGCTTTAAATCCAAATTTTTCATTTGGTCACACATTTTAGACGTTCCCTAACATTTTTCCCTAACATAACAGTCATCAAGACATAAAAACTAAGATTAGAAATCCCTATAGCGTTTTCAACTATGAAAGGCAATACGAAGCTACTACTACTAAAGTAAGCAATACCAATGGAAACGTTTACAGCTCAAAGAAATATCTTTGTAAAAAATATGAACACGTCACAATTATATGCATAGTTATGAGCAAGTTCTTTCTTTCAAAGCAGTAGAGGGAGGATAAATCATCAATGATCATGTTCCAGTTTAGGGTTAGGGTGAGGGTTTCATTTGGAATTTACGTTAGGGTAAAAATTAGGGTTAGATAATAATCAGTCTGCTGTTGAAGTTAAGAATTCGGTAAGTGTACGATCTTCAGGGAGAACGACATTAATGCTGACGTGGCTTTCCTGGGTAAACAAAATCGTTATTATAATAAGTGTTATCGGACTCACCTTGACCCATTTATCAAAGTCATCATTCATGGCAAGCCATGCTGCATTTACGTTTGGAGTCACTCCGCCGTTCAATCTTCCAGCTGATGGGGGGTGATTATTATTAAGAGTCGATGAGGAGGTGAGACTAGAGTCTGGTATTCGTCCATCTTCCACTCCCATTCCTTCCCCTCGGATAGGACGTGAACAGCTAACTTCTTCCTGGTTCATCGCAGCTGAAGACGTCAACAAACGTAAAAACAAACTATATCAGTGTATAAAAGAAACCTATAAGTCTTCTATGGTTTAGAAGTTAGTTGAGTTTTCAGAATACCGCCCCTTAACAACAACAGAACGAACAAGAAGTTAGGACTAGCCAAAATTATTCTGTTTCTAGTTGATTTGGCGATTTGACTGAGGCATTAGCTGCGTAAGTGCCGTGTTTTCTATCGAATCCTCGGTTATCGCATCTCCAGCCGACTGTTTTAACCATTTGATTACGACACTTACATAGCTACTAATAGCATGTCCACACACAACACTTTATGTGATTAGGCGTTATTTGTTATACTGTTTCATGATAGTTATACCGTTTCGGGATAGTTATACGATGAAATTGTGTGTGTGGACGCTTACTAACGACACGTCGTATAACGAAACATCGCATAACAAAACGCAGGTTTGGGAATCGTTTTGAACTAGAACTCAATAAAAAATCACGCCTAATCACGCCTAATCACGGAAAGTGTTGTGTGTGGACGTAACTAGTATAACTAGTCGAACTAACTGGGCGGGGCTTAACGTGACCTCGCGCGAAAGGAGACCTGACCTCTCATTTTCGCTTCCATTTCATGACGGCAGTAGCAAACTGCGCACCTATACGACGTTTTGCTGTAGAGTTTCGGGATTACTTTCTTGGGTGTGTGGACACCCTGGAATTTATACGATGATTCTTTATACGACGTTTCGTTATAGAGTTTCGGGATAAATTGTTTTGTGTGTGGACACGCTGTATGTGTTTTGGACTGGTGTATAAGCCACCGGACTGAAGATCACAGGATACGCATTTCACTATCTGCCCGACATCAAGTGTCCTGTAGCAAAACCTTAATCTATACATTCCCAGGTGTGAATGGATATCTGATATGTTTCAGCGCTAGTTACTTTGTGACTCGGCTCTTACCAGGGTAATAATGTCTAGCGCCGTGAGCGTCATTACAGCGTGACGTGTGTGAAGCTGTAAAAGTTTCTTTACGCTATACCGTAAACTAACGCCTAAGTAACTGAACAATTCACTTCAAAGGACACGTTATATACCCACTGAAACACACTGTAACAGTTGAAGAGCAAACGCTAACCGTGATTTGTAGCGCAACAAACACGAACCATTATGGTGGCCCTGAAGGGACATCGCGAATCACAAAATTTGTTGTAAACTTGATGAAATATGTGACAAATTGCATATTTTTTCGCAAATTTCGTCGCAAATTATACGCGACAGAATATGCACCTTGTTGCATATTTTGTAACAAATTTTTGTTTTGCTTTAATTAGCTTTTACCCATACAATTCCTTAAAAATTGGGGAGGGAGTGCAAATGAGGGCTACTTCATTTAAATCTACCGTGTCTTTGTTGGTGTCATAGGTTATAATATAGTTAACGGAATGTTATCTGATCGTAAAACACAAGCCCCTGACACATATATAGGCCTAAAGAAAGCAATATCCGTATCAAGAAATCCGAGGTTTATCATATATTCGGGCTGAAAACAGCCACAGATTTTAAGTGATATCCTGGCAAAAAGTATTCACCTAAATCGCAAGAAAAGAGTTTGGAAATTCGTTTTTTTTCAGCTTATGAGGGGGGAGTACAAACGCCCTCAATCACCCCCTGTCCGCACCAAAAAGTATGCAACAAATTGGGGAGGATGTGCAAATGAGGGCTAATACCTTTAATATGACTGTAAATGTGATACATATATTGCTGGACACTGGTCAGTTTCTCATCACGCCTCCGCGCAAGCCGATAGCACGTACGATACGGCCGCAATGCCCGTTCGCTAAAGTGAACTTCTTTTTCAGAAACTTAGGCGTCGGGTTACTTTAGCAGACGTGACATACAGGAGCGCTTTTTTAAAAGTGATAAGTCCTTGATTAAATGGCCAAAACATGTGGATTCATGTGTGCATCACTTTATAACTGTAATGAAAGGCGCTTCATGAAATACCTTTTTTAATTGGTTGAATACAATAATAATATAATATTATTCCACTCCTTCTTTTCCCTCTGTTTTTTTTTTAAAGAATACAGCCGTACCCACTTAATAAGTCATTGAGAGGTCCGTAGCCAGTGAGCTCTAGCCTGAGTGCCCCGTATACACTATGGGCTGTCTTGGGATGGATACGAAAGAATCGGCATTCGATCGGCGTAAAGATGGTGTGTACAACAGAACTATTTTGGTCGTAGTTTCCTGTGTAGACCTGAACGAGATAATACAACCATGTCACAATGAGATTAACTTCGGTATTATTTTAATGGTGATTGCAAATGTCTAACTAATTTCGCCGTACATAGCCTACATTCTGTGCTGAGTAATATATTTCGTGTCTCCCCCTCTCTCTCTCTAAAAGAATAAGGTGATATGAGGGTGGAACTATAAACATCCAATTGGAGGCGATTCTAGGGGATTTCATCACGACCGTATCAAAACAAGAACCGCACTACCATCCATACAGAATATTCTAAAGGGGAGAAGGAGAACAAAAATCTATGAATGTCTTATATTTATATCCAGTGGGGTAGCTATATTGGGGCACACTGGGGTAGGCACGTGCCCCCTCATTAAAATTACGAAGGAAATTAGAAAAAGAGGCACATTCTAACAAGAGGGGGGGGGGGGACAAAGAGAGAAATAGGAAAAGGATGAGGAAGGAAGACAATAGTACCCAGGCGCTGATCCAGGATTTCTTAGGGGAGGGGGCCCAACTTTTTTTGTTTTTTTGCTCCCGAAATTTTGAAAATTGCGCCGGCCGAAAAGTCGCTCAGTGGTGGTAGGGGGGGGGGGGGCAGGGGGGGAGGGTAGTAAGCACATTTTTAAAAAGAATAATTGCACCCCCCCCCCTAAAAAGGTAAAAAATCACGGGTTTTTACACGTTTTTTTTTCCCAGGGAGGGGGGGGGGGCCGGGACCTCCGCCCCCCCCCCATGGATCCGCCACTGATAGTACCCCCTACCACAACCTCACCAGTGGCCTCGTAAATCCGCGTATCATTTTCCCAATTAGACCGGCGCCCTCCCAAAATGAGGCCAGTGCTCCTCAATACCTGGCTCACACTACGTCACGGATTATAATCATTTATTTTATCGAGATTCAAACTCTTTATACGCCACACAAATAATCATTTATTTTATCGAGATTCAAACTCTTTATACGCCACACAAATAATCATCATGTGTCACCTTGTATTTATCACTGGATAGACATGACTATTTAATTGTTTCCTGGGCAAGATTAATCTATACCGGTGTTAAAAGGGTTGTTGTTGGAGATATCAAGATCGGACAGGGGTAATTTTGCAAAGCCGTTGTGTTGCATAAAGCAAACCTTCCATTAATTTGGACATATTCTTTTGTTCAAACGGCACGTGTGACTAAGCGATCGTGCAGAGAGGCAAGGAAAGCAAACTGAGTGTTAATACCTTGACTGTGTTGTTGTTGTTGATATCCTGGTAGTAGGTCCAAGATGCTCCGTCCATACTGAAAGAAAATTTGTACGATGTCACCCACTGGTTAAAATCTGCCCTGCCTTGCGTCATGATGGCGGTGATGAAAAAGGTGGAATCAAATTTGATCTGAAGCCAGGGGTCTTTGTCTTCTTCTTCGGGGATCCACGCAGAAGGACTGTTAAGACGTGCTTTTCTACTCAAATTAGGAGCCCACTCACTCGAGACTGTAATATCGCTGTCGGGAACCTTACCGCTTTCTAGACCAACTGGATTACCCCGGGGTGTGCTGCACAGGTTCACTGTTGTAAAAATAATCACAGAATTCCAATTTTAGATCTTTAAAACTTAAAGCTACAGTCCCATATACGTCCCGGACCGTCCCGGACCATCCCGGACCCCATCCGGGGTGATCCGGGATTCGGTCCGTGTTGACACCGTGTTGGCACCGGGGTGGTCCTGGATGGTCCTGGATGGTCCTGGATGGTCCTGGGCGGTCCGGGAGTCGACCCCGGATGTTTTTGACGGTCAAAAACTGCCGGGGTGGTCCGGGACGGTCCGGGACAATAGTTTGATCCGGGGTGATCCGTGTAGCCACCGTGCTGGGTCCGGGGTCATCCGTAGTGGCGCCGGGGCGGTCCGTGTTGATCCGTGGCAGTCCGGGAGTGAGTTATTGACCCCGGATCACCCCGGCGCCCCTAAGGATGATCCCGGACCATCACGGACCCCATCCGGGGCGTTCCGGGATGATCCGTGTTGGCACCGGGATGGTCCGGTGTCATCCGTGTTGGCACTGTGTTGGCACCGGGGTGGTCCGGGACGGTCCGTGGCGGCTCCGTGCTGGGTCTGGAATGATCTGTACTGCTGCCGGGGCTATGCCCGGACGGTCCGGGGCGGTCGGTAGTGGTACCGTGTTGGGTCCGGGGAGACGGTCGGCGGTTGCGATTTTTTGAACAAAACATCCCGGACCATCCCGGATCACCCCAGACCATGGTCCGGGATGGTCCGGAGTGGTCCGTGCTCGTCCGTGCTTGTCCGGCTTTATATGGGACTGGGGCTTATGGACCACGCAACTATAACATAATTAGTTTGGCTAAATCAGCATTCATAACCATGCGCATTTGAATGGTCTAGCACTTAGACTTAGGTAGGAGACATGTGAATCTTTAAACGTTTTTACCGACCACCGGTCTTCATTGACCCAGGGTCAGGCTTTCGTAGAATCAAATGTCTGGCACCGTCCATGTTTTAAGTGTCCAGAATCCTGTGAATTCTATTCCGAATCCAATTGAAACAGTATGTGCCGAAATACCAAGGATGTTTGAGGCGGAGAGCCTTAACTTACGATAATTAGTGCAAACACGTGGAAAATTATAAAGGATGTACAATGATTTTAATGAAGTGTCTTGAAACTTTGATGTCTGATGCTTCCAAAGTAAACAGGAGAGTTTTAGAAAAAGAAAAAAAATGCACATTAGAGATTAGGAAATTTAAAAGACGTTTATGATGCACAGTAAAGAGAATGTGCAGTTGTCGTGTTAATACTACCAACATCATTCTGAATTTCCATGGCTTCAACATGGAGAATTCTTGATAAATAGCTATGACGGTTTCCCAAAACAACAACAACAAATCTGTTTTAAGGAAAATTTCAACACCTTTTAGAACATTGTAATTAGAAATTGGTAATTTCATATATCATTATCGTAAAGGTTATCTCCATGAGATAAAGCCAACCGAATTAAATTGGCACACGTGGGCAGTCATTGTCATCGCGATTCCTGTATTGCTGTCACTAAATGTGTTCGCTTGTACTTTCGTTTACCATTAATGTGCAGTTTCCCCAGTTACATGCTGATCTGCGAGAACTAATTTTCATTAGAATATCCATTGTACATTTCCTATAGTTTGATCATTCCTTGTCTAGAAAAAAACAGACGATATCAGTGAGCGCGTATTTGTCGTGTTTGTTTCTGCGGCATCGAACATACTTCTAAGACAAGCTGTTTGTTGTGACTCCATCTACTTGAAGTCTCCTTGTCAATACATTTCCATTTTTCTGAAACACTTACATGTACAGCAAACAACAGCTACACTCCCCTCCCTATGGTTCATCGCCGACGTCTCCTCGTACCAGCAGGTTGTAATGTTAGTCACGTTGACTGGACATCTCACAGTCACATCCTCAGAATGATTATCTAAGGACGACATCTCGAAGAGATCTCCTCCTACCGTCGCATATACATCTTTTTAACAGATGATCAGAAAGAAAAGTATTTAAAAAAGATGAATTGAAATAAAAGAAGTATTTACACTAGTGATTCAATTCATGACTACGAGTAAACTAAATGTTCTCTGCTGCATTTCTCTTAATTCCACACACACACAAAAAAGGTTTTATGTTTGTTAGTGTCCGGAAACCCTTTCTCAGATTCCTCTTTCAAATAGCATTGATAACGAACAAATGAAGCCTATTAAAATTAAATATCCGGTGATACAATGGACTGCATGGATGATTTTCGATGGTGAACTTCAAAATTCGACAGTAAATACCTCGGTCATACCACCAAACTTACTCCTAATCGACTCCAAACCTACATAATCTTGGCCATTCGGGGGGTAATGAACATTTTATTCAGTCTGTTGTCGGTCATGGCATTGTTTCATGAAACTGTCTTAAGTATATAAAAGCTCACCGACATCCCATTGAAACGCGTGTTAAGTTGAATACGCGCGTTACATAGGTTGTCGGCAAAGATGTACTTATGACGTGTTCGTGAACAGCTGCACATGATGACGGTCTCCATGGTGTGATTGGGATATAACTGACGGAGACAAGTGAACACAATACAGGACTATAAGCTTCATAAAGCATTTACCTTCATAGCCTAGATACTTGCAGACTAACCGGGATGCGTTCTTGGACCAGTTTACTTGATGGATTAACATGTAGGTTGTAGGGCGAGAACGAGATGTGATAACTATTCGTCCTTCGCTTTCACTTCCACCGACTAGTCTCAAGGAATGGATGAAGGGGTCTATAAATGCAATGAATTGAGCCAAAATACAAAATGTAACGTTCCTCTGAGCAAATCCGTACGTTTTAAGAATAAGACGAAAAAACGTGACCAAACATGTAATCAGTGGTGGAAAGAAAAAAGGAGACGGGCCCCTCCCCTGGCAAAAAAAATGTTGAGTATGTTGAGTAAAGTAGTGGTAACTATCTCCCCGTTGAGCAAAAAACAGAAGAAAAAAAAGGTGCTTCTGGCTCTCTGTCTCTGTCTCTTTGTCTCTGTCTCTCAGTCGCTCCCTATCTCTCTCTCTTTCTCTCTTTCTCTCTGTCTCTCTCGCCGTATTTTTTTAAATCTCCCTTTTGTTCATTTATTTAATTTCCTCCTCTTACCGTACTCGCATCTGTCTCCATGGTAGCTATCCAGGCAATTGCAGTTAAACCCTTTAACTGTTTCCTCACAGGTTCCTCCATGTTGACAGGGGTTCGATGAACACGCTGAAATTACACCACACAATATGCATGTAACAAGTTAGGAACTGGATGCCATTAATTCATAATTTGTAACGGACACTTAAATATTTTAACTTTGAAACATTATTCGTAGTAAATAAATAGCATTCACTTTTGTTTCCAGGCTTGAAATTATAAAAATACATATGAAATATTTCATAAAAATACATACACATTTAAATGAGGTTTGACATATCAGAATGATAGTACAGTGCGAAAGAAGAAAAAGACACAAGACACACCAGCCAACGAAGTACGATTTCCTATCGAGAGACTGTCATGTAATTTAACATTTAAACTGATTTGATCTGAGAGCTCTGAGAAATCTGTTAGCTACATTACGTCATGCATTGTAATCATGATTTTATATTGACGACATCTGTAATTCACTAGTACTTCTCACTCTTTAAAAAAACTGAAAACTGCAAAAAGAATCGATTTTTTTTTCTGAAAAAGGCAATGTCATAAGATCTGCGTGTATTTGAATTAATTCAAAGCATAACAATACGTATACCCATGCATATTCTTTCAAAGTTTATTCCACCCTTTGGTTGCTACTCTTTACAAAGAGCAACCTTTCAAGTATTGACTTACCGGACTATCTTCTAGAAGGAGTTTCATTCCTCAAAATACCAAAACCATCTTACTCTGCAGTATAGTATCCCCTTCACTTTCTCATAAATGTCCATTTTCACCCCTGACAAATGCCTCTATTAACATCTGATAAATGCCCCCTTCACCTATGATAATTGCCCCTATTCAAATCTAGCAGGTTCACGTTTTACTTTGACAAGTGCTCCTTTTCCTTTGTAATAATTGCCCTCTTCCCCTTCTGATAACTGCTTTCTTGCTTTGATGAGTGCCCATTTCCCTTTGTAATAAGAACCCCCCTCCTTTATATCAAATACCACTTTTTACCTCTGATAAGTACCCCTTTTATTTTGACATGTGCCTCTTTCCCTTCTAATAAGGACCATATTTCCTTCGGATAAATGCCCATATTAAAATCTGATATAGGTGCCCTTTTCCTTCAAAAGATGTCCCATTCCCAGTCTCTGTTGAGTGTCCTTTTTCATATGCCAGAAGTGCCCTTTTTCTACTTCTGATAACTGTCCTTTTCTCTTTTGATAAGATGCCTACTTTTCCTTTCTCCATGACATGCACCCCTTATTCAAAGCAACTTAGAGCCCTTTTTTCTATATTTTCTCTAGAGCTCGCTCGCATTTATAGTTTTTATAATAATGTTACTTATAAAAGCACCTTCCAGTGCTTCATTAGCTAGTGCTTAAAACTCATCAGAGTTTGCTTTTTGTCCATTATGATGTAATATTTCGCACCTCGACCTCACATATCTTCAACTTTTTGATCGATCGCTTCGTTCGCTCGAACATTAATATTCAGACCATCACAGCAAACTGTAGAGTCTGATTACTAAGTATCTTGTACCACGTAAACAGAGAAAAAACATATCGATGTCACCCCTGGTAGTGTTATCACAATCATGACGATTTAGGGGTATATACAAATGTCTTAAAGACCGTCAATACTACTGGATCAGAAGGGATTAGACCATACAACAAGGTCACTGACAGGTGGCTATCTCATTAACTAAGCTCTCAATTAACATAAGAAAAAGGATTTCTATATAGAGGGAGCAAGTAGCTACAAGTAGGACAGTGGGGCTTTAAAATGATGTATGTTACATTTTAAGTTTCCCTTTGTAGGAGCCCCTTTTTTTGTTGGTGTCCCTCCTACCCCCCCCCCCCCCCCGCCCACTTTGGAAGACGCTCCAAGGGTCGCCCTAAGTTGCGTTTTTGCGTCCCGGACTCACCAACAAACCAAATCTCAAGCCCAAATTTGCAAAAGCGTTGAGCAATAAGCGAGTTCGTCATTAGCCACTGGAGTCGTATGACGTCAACGTGTCAAATGAACCGTATCCGGACACCTACCCCTTGGACATCCACCCCCGGATAACCACCCCCAATCAACTACCCCTAGGACAACTACCCCCTAGGATAACTTCCCCCTAGGGCAACCACCCTCTAGGACGACTACCCCCCCCTAGTGGGTAGTTGTCCTAGGGGGTAGTTTACTGGGGGTAGTTATCCGGGGGTGGATGTCCAGGGGGTAGGTGTCCTAGAACCCTAATGAACATATCTCCAAAACTTACTCGCCCGTTCACTAGCACGCTCTGCGCAATGTACATACGGCTACGTGAAAATGTGTGCATGCGTTCGTCCCTCTACTATTTATTAGCGAGCTTTCGATTTTAGGCACCCGACGTGGGCTACTACGCGTGACGTCATATCCCCTGCGCATGCGTGAGCTTCTGGCCCCAGGTTCCCTTCCAAATCACACGACGGGAGTCGGGGGCAATTTCCGTGAATCCCCGTTGCCGTGAAAACGTCAACGTGAGTGTAGTTTCATCACCTTCTTTTATGTTATTCTTTGTTTTTATTATTCTATTATTTCCTCTTGCTATCTTTTGTTTCTTTTTCTATCACCTTTTTTTATGTTATTCTTTGTTTTATCATTATGTCACTTTCTCTTTCTGTCTTTCCTGATGTTTTTCTTTGGGTTATCATTCTATTTCTTTCTCTTTCTGTCTTTCCTTATGTTATTCTTTGTTTTATCATTCTATCACTTCCTTTTCCTATCATTCCTTTAAGTTTTTCTTTGTTTCTGCCTTCTTTCACCTTCTCTTATGTTATTCTTTGTTTTATCATTCTATCACTTTCTCTTTCTGTCTTTTCTTATGTTATTCTTTGTTACTTCCTTCTCTCACCTTTTATTATATTATTTTTTTTTTTATCATGTTAAATTTCTATTTCAGTCATCCTTAGGTTATTCTTCGTATCAGATTTTCGTGCACTGTGAATTTATTACCTGATATACAATGTAATCACCTGATCTCAAAAATTGGTCACGTGACCGACGAAAGCGCCGTCCTGAAAAATCGAAAGCATGCCGCTAAGGGTACGGACGTGAGCAGCGCAACGTCTCCACACTCCAGTACCTCGAAGTAGCCGACGTCGGGTGCCTCAATCGAAAGCTCGCTAATATCGGCTCATGCACAGATTGTATCTACGAAACAGTGGTCTATTAGGAGGGACAATGGAGAGACAGAGATGGAGCGAGAGAGGGAGAGGGGAAAAGGGAGAGAGAGAGAGAGAGAGAGAGGGGAGAAAGAGGGAGAGGGGAAAGAGAGAGAGGGTGGGAATGGGAGTGGACAATGGGGAGAGATAAAATGGATAGGAGAGACACAGAGAGAGCAAGATATAAAAAGAGAGAGGGGGGGGGTAGTTGATATAGTTGAGAAAATATGATTGAAAGCAGTGGATTTAGAGGAGGAATGGAGAGTAGAGATATGTACATAAAAGAGAGCGCATAGGAAGGAGAGAAGAGAGTGAGAGAAAGAGAAAAGAGAAAAAGTAAATGTAAAGAGAGATGAAGATGAATATAGTGGATGGGAATAACATAAATAGATAGCAGAAGAGAGAGAGAGAAGAAAGAAGAGATGAAAGGATGGAGAGAGATAAAGAGGAAAGAATCGATGAGAGGAGAGAGAGAGAAAGTAAAAGAGAGAGAGAGAGAAAGAGCAAAAGAAATTCAAAAAAGAGATGAGAGGAGAGAGAGCCAGAGGAAGGAAGAGATGACAGGAGAGAAAGAGAGAGAGAGAAAGAGAGAGAGAGAGAGCACTAGAGAGAAAGAAAGAGAGAAAGAAAGAGAGAGAGAGAGAGAGAGAAGAAAAAAAAGCTCGCCGCGATGTAATATTTTGTGCAAGTGTAGGCTATTTGTCGCTAAACGTTAACGATCCATTGAATGATCTGGAGCACGTGAGATGTCAACCAAGCAGTATTCAAACACCGCTATTTAATTTTGGTAATGGATGTCGTCACAGTGTATAAAAAAAAACAACATAGTTTGCTACCCAGCAACGATGCGGAGCGTTTAATGAAGATATGATCAGTGGTCGATTATAATTAATAGCTGTTCGAGGCATGCTGTGTTGGGATTATAATGTGGAGGATTCCTCTCAGAAAATATGAGATTAAAACAAACCTAATGATTGACAATACATATTGTTGAGATCGAAGCTTGCATGAGAAATTCAGTTCATTTGACTAAATATTGACCGTAATATCCCCCATGCTTCAAAGGCATAGCTGATTATTTGTATGTACTGTACTTTAAATCGAGGTCAAAGAAAGTACACAATGATTGGTTAGATTCGTGAATATAATCTGTTTTTTAATACATGCGTGCGTATGTTCATATTTCAAACGACCATTTCAAAAGAGATGTACTATTTGTGTCACCCGAAATTTATCTCACAACCTTTTAAAATACAATAGCAATTACTATGTTCTAGCATTACCTAAAGAGAAATGTCTTTTTCCTAGAAGTAACATCATCTCTAATATTTTCGCATCCCTTTAATGTTGTCATGGTGACCGTCGTCTTGAAAGAACGTTAATGAACCTTTGGTTTGCTAAAGATAGCACAGTATACATTTTCTGATAACGGTTGACTAATACCCTGTTTATATGTATACGCAAAACGCTACATTTATCTCGTATGTTGGTAGATATGAACGATGGCGGGGTAGAAACCGGACCCCCCCCCCCCCCCCCTCCCTCTGTATATAGCGTACGCCCTTCTTCTATTGATGTAGACAATGAGATAAATTAGCTTAAAATAGATTGACAACAATTACGTCTTTTAGTGTATTAAGTAGCATAAATATATGATATATTTTAGTAAGACATGTGCGTAATTACTATTATTCGTCTGATGCAAATGATATGAGGTACATTAAAGGTAATACAACGTTTTGGTATGGGGTCATGAATTTGGTTCAAATTAACATATTGGAAGCATATGCTATCCTACAACATTCAGTGATCGTTGTCGCGGTTGAAATCGAGTCTAAAGTTATGAAATTGTAAATAATAAACTCGTTATGTTGTATAGCTCCCTCTCAAGGCCAATATATTAATTAAGCTGCAAAACAATGTTTTTTACTTAAATCAACCGATTAGATATTCCCGTTTGGAAATTATATATTACAACTACATATTCTGAGATTTTCATGGTCGCAGCTACCATTGTACGGCCGTAGGCGCTATTTGAAATTTATCAAAATTTACCGCGAGCACCGGTAAATTTTTATATTCAATTTTTCTCGAAAGCAGAAGTGTTTTAGGGGCTAAACTTTCTCATGCTTATAATACATCCACAGGGGCATCCAAATTTATCAAAATTGTAAAGAATCCCCATTCACCCAATTTTCAAAATTTCCCAAAACTTTGTATTACCTTTAAGCGCTATCGCTAGCTAGCTAGCGCTCAGCGCTGGTTTCACACATGGGCGACGTTACCCTGACAACGTACATCGCGTTTACCCATGACATGCGTCCTAATATCCAAGGGGGCCCTAATGCGTCTTTCCGTGTTTATATTGCAGGACAGAAGGAATGTCACCTCGCGTTTACATCAGACAGTTGTCTGGCGTGACACCGAGTGATACCGAGTGTATAAAGGTATAAACCGGGGGGGGGGGGGGGTGTTTCACAAAGATCCTAAGTCGAACTTAACTCTAAGTTGGACTTCAAAATTATGGAGAGCCATTTGTAGCCGTAAATTAAAATATATTCAATAGTGAAAATTCAAGTATTTTTGATTTTTTATCAATTCCACATAAAGAACATGAAATCTCCTTGATAACAGAAGTCATGAATGATCTGAATCAACATTTTATGCATTTGAAAATAACTTTTACCAAATATTTTAATAGACACTAACGGCTTTCCATAATTGTTAAGTCCAACTTAGAGATAAGTTCAACTTAGGATCTTTGTGACCCCCCTCCCCCCCCCCCCCCCCGGGTATTATTATACAGGTTATTTCCCTGTTTAATGTCATTGCGAAGTATAATTTTTGTACAAAACTGTAAACCCTATCGAGACGACTGCTGAATAAAAAATGTTCATTCAAGTTATGTAATCATTATTCATTTATGCACCGGTGGTTCATTCTGTGATACACGGGTGGAAGTATTCTTTTTAAGAGGGAAAAAAAAGTTATTCATGAAGCACCTCCAGCACTTTTGGCACTGATTATTCTAAAATGCACAAAGTGGAACGTCTCCATGTGTAAAAGATAATATATTTTGGGGGTGTTTTGTATAAGTGCTATCTATGAAGTCTATCTGAATAACTGAGAAATGAAAATTAAGCGTTGGCAATACACTGAGCACAACAAATAATGGCATATGCTCTCCAATAATACTTTCATTAAATTTATATATTTTGATTTCATTTACACACTCTTCCATGCCATCGTTATTCAATTGAGAAATTGTTTATTGTATGATATTGATAATGTATCATTGATAAATGGTTTCTCAGTAAAATGAAGTATTCTCTCAAGAGACGTGTCTGTGACCCCCCCCCCCCCCCCCCCCCCCCTCCAAAGCATTTACCCAAGATGCTCAGAAAAAAAATATAAACAGACAAATTCAGTGCTCTTTTCACACATAAACTGTCAACCTTTCCCTTTTTTCTCTGGCAATTTTCAGCACTTCAAATCAGATATATGCACACTTAAATATATCATTTTTACTCGAAAATCTTTGAAAGTACCTTTTAGTGGATTTACAAATAAGTAAACTGTTGACAACTCAAAAGATTAGACAAAATATACCTGGAATGGCTGTTAATATAGCTATAACTACCCGTGCAATTTTTACCCGGTATTGGACAGACGCACCTTTTTGATAACTCCTAAGGAAAATCAAATATACTTGATATGGATGAAGTTATAAAGCGCTGTTGGAGTGGTGTTGTACCAAACCTACGGCTTACCTGGTATGGAACAGTGGTACCATCTCGATAACTCCGAAGGTAGATCAAACACACTTGGAATGCCTGAATTTATGCCCTCCTTTAAGACTAATTGTACTACCTTCCCTCTTTCTAACGTCTTCGATGGGCACTTAATCTTGGTAGAACAGGGTTGTTCAGCGGCAAAAGCTGTCAGGTTTCAAATGAATAGGAGAATGGTAAAAAATTTCTATGCATGAAATAAAATGTACGTTTATACTTTCATCGGTTTGTGTATAATTATATAGAAGGCACCAGTCACATAATTTAGAATGATCAATTTGAACAAGAACAAGAAAGAAAAGTAGGGAACAGAAGTTAATAAAGGAATAATATTAATAATAATAATAATATTGGGTTTTTGTATAGCGCTCATATCTGACTTGATACTCCTGGCGCTCCCGATTATTACCCTGGCTGCTTTCTTAAGAAAACCCGATATGAATTGGGTTGGACGTGTTTGAACACTTAAGTTTCAATAAGAAATGAATCAGGAAAGTCAATAATAATAAGTACATGGAATTAAGAATAAAATACGGGAAATGTATTTTGTCGTATGCTCCCAGGTTTCATTACATTTCTAATTATTTACCAATACAGGAAATAAAACAATTTGCTTGAAACAGGATTTACATGTAAATACGTTAAATAAACGGTTCATACCTGTTCCCTGAAGTAGGATCATGGAAAACACGAGCATTAACAAAAGCATGACGAAACCAGTCACCATGCGACGCTGTGAAAATAACAAAATTTTCAACGAGAAAGTCAACCAGTATTTATTAGGAACTGACTTCCCGTTTTCTCTCTATTTTCCTTACATATCAGAATATAAAAAGGGAAACGTGCACCCTGATGTTTACGTGTATTTTTCACTTAAAAGGGATGTTGAAATAAAACGGACCTACAGTAGGAAAGTTATGAACGTCATAAACAGGAGATCACTTAAAGTCTATGCAAATCTCAAATTGGCAATTTGTTTAGTGGATCGTGACGCAGTCGCGGATAACTCTCCCGTTAGTCATAGTACAAAATATCATAAAGTTCTGTTTTCTCCTGTAAGTGCCTTGTCCCTTCTGGTACATACTACTAAAAACATATTATGGGTAGCGTACCATTATAGGTCCTCGAAAGAGAATAGACCGTCATAAATCATACATTAAAGGTAAAGACCAGTATTGGAAACGCCCCAATTTCAGAAAATGAAATGGAAGCTCTTATTACCAATCATGTGAAAGAATATGTTTTGAATATTACATGATGATAAAATTTTTGACGGGAAACCGCCTACTTATTGATATATTTGGTAAATTAGTGTATCTCTCGCCTGTTGAGAGATATGAAATGCACGTGTCGCGCACGTGTGTGTATAGTCCCATATACATCTTTCTGTGTACAGTGCTTCTAACTTTATGAAGACTTGGCCAAATTTCTTATCATTTTGATGATTCCAGAACCTTGCAGTACATCTATGCTAGATGATCAACCTTTTCTGATCGATTTCACAACGTTTCTTTCACAATGCAATCGCATGACCATAACTGGTCTTTAGCTTTAATGTGTTGGAACAAATGAGAAAGTTGTCCATCACTACATCACAGAGATATTACCGATTCAGGCATTTAAAGAGCCCATACCTATAGCGATAACAACTTTCAAACATTTACAACTTTCTCATTTTTGTCCGATTTCATTTAACTTTCCCCAGTCAACTTTTCTGCCATTTCTGCTTTCTTCTAGAGTAGTTGCTATCAGGGTTGGATATCCCTTGAAAACTTTATCTGATTGGAAAATATGCTCCCCTGATCATATATGCTTTAGAAAGTTCATGTAAGCCGTCTTCCTTGTTATAAACCTGTTGCTATGTGTCATCATTTATGTATACTTTTATTACTTTTGTTAATATGGAAAAGTAAATTGAAACAAATGAATGTTACTTTGAATCAAAATGAGTTGAATTGAATTGCATAATAGAAAGATCTGCTTATCAGGAAGAAGTGCTTATAACTAAAAAATCACATTATATGCCAACAATTCTTTGAAAACTAAGTTAAAATGAAGTTTCCTATACATGTAAGCTATTGTGGCATTCAGGACAGGGTTAAAATGGATTTGAACAAACAGTATAAAGTAGAGAAAACCTTGTAAAACATGTGGTCAAAAATCTCTTTTCTTTTCTTTGATCCAATGTGTGAATGGTTGTACATACCTGTCTCATTGTGAGATACAAAGCTGACACATCTTCCATTTATATATTTACAGACAAAGATCCTTCTTTTGCATCATTGGTATAAGCCTCTCGATTTCAATAATCAGCGATAGATGTTGAATAACAGTTGAAGTTTCAGGAAAATTCCGCTTTTCAAAGATAATGCGACGCTAAAATTTGACTTGTACACTCTGAACATGTCAAGTAGCCTGCCGGAAACTGTCAGTTAATTGCTCTGGAAAATATTTATTTTCCAAGACTTCAATGTGATTTTCATGGTCGATAGAATTCAAGAAGTAAATGCAGTAGGTTCCTTTGAGAAGAGAATCGTATTATATTTTACGCCAATGCTGTACTAGTTTTTCGTTTTATTGTCATCGATGAGTCTGTAGTCTGTAGTCTGTAAATGAATGTGTGTGTGTGGGGGGGGGGGGGTGTTCGCGCGCGCCCACGCTTGTGTGCGTATGTGTGTGTGCATATATTATATGCATCTATCAATAAACCTCGGTTTTCGGTAGCCTATGTGACTTTCATCTTTAAATGAGCAAATATCATAATCTGATAATGATGAACAAATTATTATAGGGAAGAGTTGAAAAGAATTCGGCGTGGTTTCTATAATAATAATAAAAAAAATAATAATTAAAACAAATTGTGGTAATGGGTGACCCAAAAAAAGCCAACCTTAGCCCCCCCCCCCCCCCCTCCCCCCCCCCTCCCCCCCCCCCCCCCCCCCCCCCTCCTCCTCGAATAAAAAATCCTGCGTACGCGCCTGATTATCAATAGTAGCTTGATGATGAATCGAGCTTCGTCATTGTCCTGTTCAAAAAAGTAACGAATAAATGATACAATCACTCAGCCTACATTATTATTTGCTCGCGCAAATGGATGAAATTCATGCATCCATGCCTGGTTGCTATGCCAGGCAGCCATGCATGCAAGTCGTGCAGACATCGAACGAAAGCTACAAAGTCATTTCATTACAATCTACTTTCTGACTGCATGTAAGGTTGCTAAGTGAGGGAACTAGCCATGCGAGTCCGACAGATATCAAACAAAAGCTACAAAGTCATTCCATTACAAAATATGTTACGTTATACTGATGCCATGTAGTTGATTTACAGTGCATGTGGAGTTGTATAGTTGCCCCTCCCTTTACCCTTTCCTTTCTTCTCTTTAAGATTGTGTCAATTGCAGTAAAGCAAGATATTGACACGAAAGAGAAAAAAGGAGGAAAAGAAAGAGAAAGGAAAATGAGTGTATAATAAAACAAGCAGTGCAGCATTGAAAGTAGGTCTGCTTTACACCTCGTGCTTCTACTGATCGTGTGAGTGTGAATTAAAAAGGGAAAAAAGGGATTCATTAACAATTTGCATCTCATTTTAATGACATCAGCTGAACAAGAAAGATGTGTGGATGAATTGCATTGACATGGAATACAGTGTATATAGGAATGCGAATAAGCATGAGTTTCTCTCTTATCACTACATCACTGTGGAAATGTTTTCCGACTCCAAAATACAGGTCATGTTTACCTGATGTTTTTGTTGTCATGACGTTGAATGAAGCTGTAACACTTCAGAGTTTATGTTAAAGGATGGTTTAGTTCTTTTTTAAGACCGCAAATGCCTTCAAAGTGCATGGTTATTGCTCTTATTCTTATTTATGACATTTCTAGTGCATTTTAGGACCTAAAATTGCTATGAAGGTAATTTTAGGCCCACAAATTTGTGAAACTTAGCCAATACGATCATATCAATTCAGCTCCACTTTCAAAAAAATACGGTGACCTTTAATTAATTAACTGATCAATAATAACAATACACGGGCCGGCTGGTTGTGTGTATTTTATCCAACACGAAAACGCCAACAAAAAGCCAACATCGGCATTGGCTGGAATAAAACTTATAAGGCGCTTTCTCGTTTTTTCAACGACTGGTTCAAATGAAGTCGTTATGGATATTTCAGCCGTCTCAGAACCGATTACGATCAACCAAAGACTATTTTGTCATTTAAATTTTATGTTCTTTGACACTCAGTTATTCATTATCTCACGAAAAAAAAAATGTGTGTATCGCCCTCTGCAACAAAACTCAACTATCCTTTTAAAGTTAATACAAAGTTTCGGTATGGGTCATGAATTTGGTTTAAATGAACATATTGGAAGCAAATGCGATCCTATAATATTTAGTGATCGGTGTCGCGGTTGAAATCAAGTCTAAAGTGATGAAATTGTAAATAATAAAGTCTTTACGTTGTATAGTTCCCTCTCAAGTTCAAGATATTAAAAAGCTTTAAAACAATGTTTGACTAAAATCGAGTAATTTGCTATTCACGTTTGGAAATCATATATCATAACTGCATATTATGAGATTTTCATGGTCGCAGCTACCATTGGATGGCCGTATAAGCTATTTGAGCACGGGTAAAAAAAAATTATTCAATTTTTCTCGGAAGCAGAAGTGTTTTAGGGGCTAATTTTTTAGTGCTTATAATACATCCTCAGGGGCATCCAAATGTATCAAAATTGTAAATAAACGCTATCCGGCCATTTTCAAAATTTCCCAAGCTTTGTATGACCTTTAAGTAAACCCAAAAGACATTTCTTTAACCAACATAACAACCGTAACCGACATTGTATATTGTACGAGATAGATGCATGAATAAGTCACCCAGACATAGTGATATATAAGTTGGAAGGCAATCAAAACTCTATCACCACGAACATTACACTTTGGACAGAGGTTGCGTTGCATACATATTATCAGGGAGCTGTCATACAAGGAGTGGAAACTCTTGTAACGTATTCAGTTCAGTTCAGTTCAGTTCAGTTCATTTTATTCAAAACCACACAAAGCAAGATATAATCTGTTACATAAAAAAAGATACTGGTAATTGTACATCAATCAACATATTCTAACTTGATTACATCATAAATTGAATGGTTTTAGGACCCCCTTTAGAAGCTAAGCTTGTGAGCGGGGCCCTATAGTCAACAAAATACATACATTTACAGTAAAAAGAATGTTACGTATGATTATACAATGGATGAAAATACTAATCTACAGAATATAGAACATACAAATACTCACACACACACACACACACACACACGCGCGCGCACACACACAGCAGTCACACTGAAGAATAGGTCCTTAGTGGTCAAAAAGCATTTCAGAATAAGAAATTACTAAGATGCAAATAAAAACTATGTCAGTCTTTCAAGTAGGTACGTTTTAGTTAACCTTCTAAACCTAGAAAGAGTTGTACTATTTTTTATAACATCAGGCAGACTGTTCCATTCTTTAATGCAAGAGATATGGAAAGAGGTCAGAGTGACATTTGTTCTTGCAAAAGGCTGACGAATAAGACACCTTTGACGTGTATTATAATTATGAATTTGCGAGTTCTGACGGAATAAATCTTTTAACGTACATTCTTGAGGCATAGACTTCAGATTAAACATAAACAATATGCAATTGAACGACACAAGTCCACTTAGTGGTAACATTCTTAGTCGAAGGAACAATGGAGAACTTGGATGTCTATAATAAGAATTAGTAATAAGCCGTATTGCCTTCTTCTGCCATACTCTCAACTTATCAAGATATGACTTAAAAGTGTTTCCCCAAGCAACATTACAATATGTCAAATAAGGAAGAATAATACTATTATACAGTGCGTCCCAGAAAAAACGAAACCGAGAAGTATCGATGTTCTATCATAACTTAATCACAACCATAATTAATGAATGATACATATTTGGAAAGCTTAGAATCTCCTCTTTCAGTTGATGCTACTCCCGTGATGCATTTTTCACGCATGAGTGATTAAAAGCAATTTGAAGGAAGGAAACCAAAAAGACATTTGGCGGGCGGTATCTGAATTTCGAAGAAAAATTCACATTTCTAAAAAGTTGAGTGTCTGCCCTTTCATATGACACCTCAATCAGGAAAAATGAGCGAGGAATGACAAAGTTCTGTCTGTTTAAAGTAGTGCTTGCATTTCCATAATTTTATTAAACGAATTCGTTTTCACTGGCTGCCTGCCGTATCAATAAACGAAATTAACAAAAGACTTAACTCCGTTTCGTTGACAATCAGCCGTAGACGAGAGTCTTCATGCATGGCTGATTGTCAACGAAACGGAGTTAAGTCTTTTGTCAAATCTGCTTTTTGCTACGGCAGGCACCCAGTGAAAACGAATTCGTTTGTTAAAATTATGAAAATGTAAGGGCTACTTTAAACAAACATAACTTTGTTATTCCTGGCTCATTTTTCTTGATTGAGGTGTCATTATGAAAGGGCAGAAACTCAACTTTCTAGAAATATGAATTTTTCTTTGGAATTCAGATACCGCCCGCCAAATTATTTTTTGGTTTCCTTCCTTCAAATTGCTTTTAATCACTCATGCAGAACATATGCATCACGGGAGTAGCATCAACTGAAAGAGGAGATTCTCAGCTTTCCAAATATGTATCATTCATTAGTTATGGTTGTGATTAAGTTATGATAAAACATCGATACTTCTCGGTTTCGTTTTTTCTGGGACGCACTGTATAATGTTATCAGCACTCTTTCAGGTAAAATAAATTTTAATCTAAAAATGACACCTACACTACGGGACAACTTTGTGCATACAGCATCTAAATGATTTCTCAAAGATAAATGCTCATCCATGATTAACCCTAAGAACTGAACATTTTCACTAAGCGCAACATCATGGCCTCCAACATTAAGCAAAGTAATGCCATCTGGAAGCTTTTTACCCTTGGAGCGAAAAATAACACATTTGGTCTTTTGAACATTCAACAATAACTTATTACAACAATACCATGCATACAGTTTCTGAATCTCTTGATTCGCAATTAGTAATAAATCTTCAGCCTTCTTATCAGCCAACAGCAAGCTGGTATCATCAGCAAAAAGTGAGTATGAGAATAATGTTGATGAGTGTATTATATCATTTATGTAGATCAGAAACAACAGGGGACCAAGAACAGAACCCTGAGGTACACCATATTTAATAGAAGCAAGTTGAGAATTAGTACCATTCACCACAACAAATTGTGTCCTGTCAAACAAATAGCTTTGGAACCAAGACAATGCTACACCACGTATTCCATAATGCTCAAATTTTCTGAGGAGGATGCCATGGTTAATGGTATCAAACGCCTTAGATAGATCTAAGAATATCCCCAAACAATACTTGTCTCCATCAATAGCTTTTATGATATTACTTAATAAATTAAACACACCCATTTGTGTGGAGAAGTGCTTACGGAAACCACACTGCTGAGGAATCAAGATATTCTTTTTAGATAGAAACTCATTTAAGCGTTTATAAATTATTTTCTCAAGAATTTTAGAAAAGATTGGTAACAATGCTATTGGCCTGTAATTAATGACGTTTTTACGGTCAGATTTTTTATACACTGGTACTACTTTAGCTACCTTGAGTTTATCAGGAACAACTCCCTGAGATAAAGACATATTCATGATTTTACACAAGGGATCAATAAAATTGTGAATGCACTCCTTTATAATCCTAGGTGAAATATCATCAGAACCACTAGATTTAGATGGTTTCAAAGACGACACAATATCGATGATCTCAGATTTTGAAGTTGGTTTTAGAAACATTGACGCATTATCATCACACTGTTTCATATAATCTTGAAAAGATTGTGGTACTTGAGGAATGTCTGCACTGATTTTCATGGGTAATCCAATGAAATATTTATTAAAACTTTCAGCCTTATCCTTGGCAGATGAAAGAAGTACTCCATTAAAATCCATCTTTTGAGGAAGTGAATGCCTATTTGACCGACCTAACAATTCATTGATATGAGACCAAGTTTTCCTAATATCACCTTTAACACTGTGGAACAAATCATTGTAATAATTTTGCGTAACATGCCACTTGGCTTTAAGTTCTATGCTCCGAGCCGCTCTTCCACCGAGGGGAATTTTAGAGGCCAGGCACCCCAACCCATGCACCCCCCCCCCCCCACTCAGGGTACGCATATGCGTGTTTCCAGCGACCCCCCCCCCCCCCCCCCCCTTCAGCAAAAGTCCGGTGTGTAACTTAAAGCCAATACGGGTCGACCTGTTTCTTTTGTTAAACGAGCCCTTTTCAGCACCGCCCCCCCCCCCCCTTTCAGCAAAAGTCCGGTGTGTAAAGTCAATACGGGTAGACCTTTTTCTTTTGTTACGAGCTGGAGAGTTTGGGAACACGCATGGTATCGCATGGAGTGTGGGGTCGGGCAGGCACCAGTTTCACATTTATTTAATTACCGGCAAAATTTCAGCGTAAATTATAAACTTTATAAGGGGATTGTATAGGGGATAGTGCATCAAACAATAATTCAAATTTAATACTCCGCCCTTCCTTTAATTTGTGTGCCAGAGTTGGTAAAAGAAGAAATAGATCCTGACAAAAACTACATATTTTAGGATAATTCGATCTTTTTCGCATGTTTTAATGTCCCGTCATTTAATCCATGATTTAATCTTCGATAAGTATGCTAATGCGTGCTTTCGCGTGCTTTTTGTATTTTTGCATTTAGAAAAAAAGAATGAAATTACACAAGCTTATCGCTTGTTCAACTCATTACACATTCAACAATTGATTAAAAATCATTGAAAGGGACAGCGAACATTTGCTGAAATACCATTTTCTGATGTAGGAATTCCAAATCCTGATATTTCATGTGCTCTTTTATGTCAGCATCTGGTCAACAGTTGCGGAGTAGCACATATATTTTCGGCGGCTTGGAGCAGGCGCAGATCCATGATTTCTTAGGGGGGGGGGGGCCTAATTTTTTTCTTTTTCTCCCGAAAATTTGTTCAGTGGGAGGGGGCCCGGCCCCCCCCCCCTTCCCCCTGGATCCGCCATTGTAATAATATACCTTTTGAGCGCTCAGAGACATCGTCGAAGTATACATGTACACCCAGAATGTTTATTGTTTGAAGCATTACAGTTAAGTCTATTTTATTACAAAAATACAAACAAATGAAGACATCAAATATTCAAATGGTACATGGTCCCAAAGTGCAAAATTATTTCACATACCGGTAATGAACTTTTGGGAGATTTCAGCACCTTAATAGGTACATGTATGTACATTGAATATACATGTATATGTTCGAATAAAATAAAACATCATTGTAATATTTATAGTCGCAATGTGTTTATTTAGGCATGTAAACTAGGAATGAGGGTAGAGGAAATGGCAATCCAGATATGGACAAATTTTACTTTGGAAAACGATTTTAACATTTTAAGATTTGTATGGGGGGGGGGGTTGTAAGCGAGTTTCAAGTCTAAAGGAGGATATCCTTTAAAACTAAAAGGGGCAGGAAATGCAGGAATCTTTTCTCTAGACTTTTTTGCTTGAAAATTATTTAGCCCTTTTATTGTATATATTTCACTCGGTTGAGAGGGAGAGGTATCCCCCCCCCCCCTTTTTTTTTAAATAATGAGCAGTATCATGAGAACAATAGCGCTGCACATGGAAAGTGCTAAAAAAAAGTTACATTTCTCATGTTAAACACTGAATAAAAGATCATATTGTTTTCATTAAACCATCATTGATTTTTCATAAGAATCTATTTTCCCTTTAAACATTCATCCAGAATCCCTTACTGCTTATTTGTTTAATGATGGAATCAAATCATTTTCACAAAGACCTAAAGTACAATGATCAATTGAAGATACTTAAATTCCAGTATGATATTGATATACAATTTGACATGTTATTGTTATTATTTCCATTTATTTGTTTTGATTTTGGCTTTTGTCTGTTTGTCTCCAGCTGTTCCTGTTTTGGAATGGCATTTGTTACTGTGTCTGTTACTGTACGACGTTATTGTATTTGTAAGCATGCCTCTTGCCAGTCGATGACGAAATATATGTCTTTTCTTTTCGCAGAGGACCTGGGTAAATAAATGTAACTTCTTTTACTTTCTTCCGAAATAAAGATGACATATATATATATATATATATATGTTATTGTTTAGTATCATTAGGAAGTGTGGTTGTTCCTTTTTAAAATGATACCCCTTTTGTTATAATTTTCACTAATGGAATGTGCATTACATCAAAATAAGGGGCAAGGTCAATGGTGAAAAGTTGCAGAAAGCACTGCTCTTGTTCAGCTTAATCAGCTGTACATTTTTCTTTCTTTGAAGTGTGTATGGCTGCCGTGTAGTGCAATGCCTACCAATACCAGTACAATAATAGGTTAACAACACATCATGTTCTTATTCCCAAATTCACAATAATGTCAAGCCCCAACATATAGCCTCCTCCTCATCATTAAAACACTGTCACCTTTGACCATCAACTACCGTTTTCCCGGAAATGTCGGGATCTCCCACAGCAGAAAGAGAAAACAAAGCAACATGATCATCAAAATTGACAAATTATCTTACAGGTCATGAACATTTTGGCAAGCATTTCACTTAGTACACAAGAATTGCAGTTTGTTCAAAAGGCAAAATGCATATTCTAAGAATTGCATGTGACATGAACTGGAATCATTTCTCGTCCTCACTCCCAATTTCCGAGCCTTCACTATCTCTTTCTATTTCACACTCCTTGACTCCCATCTTCTATCATCATACATAAACTTGACGGAAGTATACCCTGGTAGTTGATGTGGTGTCGTAAGACTGCTCTGATGGCTACTTCCTCTAGGCGTAGTACTGCAGTTGGTGGACTCACCAACATAAGAAATTCTGGATCACACTCATACAGGCCATTCATTGCATGCTCTTCCAAGATACTGCTGGCAGTTTCCCCATCGTTATTCACTACATCTATCGGACATCCATGACGAACAAAGAACCTGGTAAGATCCACAAGATAGTCATGGTCTCTAGCTGTTTGGACACAGTGCGCCACTAAGTGGAGTATGTTGCTTCCACTGCTGTCCACATACGAAGCATTATCACAGAACAAGATCTTGAATATTGTAAACTTTACTCTAAGAAGGGTCCTGGAAGATATTCTGCAATAAAAGTGGTCACTGTATGCTTCCCCCAGGAGGTCCATGATCTTAAAGGCCACTGAAGGCATCTCAGGATACTTGTCAGGGTTATCCCGAAGGGTTCTACATCGGATGACTGTCAGTGACTTCCCTATGGCTTGCAATGTGGATTTTAAGATCTCAATGTTTGAGCAATAGAATGCCACATTAAACAGTATTTCGCCAAAGCTTTCTATGAGAGATTCCTTATTATCTAGTAGAGAGTCCATTGGTACATGACTAAGAATTGATTTGTATGCACACACCAAATCCCTTGCCCATTTGTTGTACTGCACCTCAAATATAATTGATCCACTTTTTTCAGCAAGGTTTACTGCTACTGATCCTAACTTTAATTCACCTTCACGCTCAAGACCAAGGGCAAAAGACAATACTTGAAAGCCTTCTTCAAACATCTTCTTTTCAATCATCCAATCACTTGCAAAGCTAACAAGGGATGGATACAGATACTTCTGCTTGAGATTACTGGGAAACAGTCTTTCCCCCACCAAAAAAGCATGGGCCTTCATAGCAACTTCAGATGCCCTGATCAAAAAGATTTCCTCTTGTGTGTGGCATTCCTTTAGGGAGATTTTGGAGAGACACGCTGCAAGTTCTGAAATCTCTGTCTGTGCTTCTGGAAGACTGGAATCTTGCTGAAAGGATATGGCTCGTGTGAAAGAAGTATATGCCTCTTGAAAACCTTGACGCTCATCCAAAGTAGCCTGTGAAACTCCCAGTATTTCAGTGGCTGCCCTCTTGACCTCCAAAGAAATATCGTCCATCGATAAGAGAAACTCAACAACATCCGTCAGGAGGTATAATGCAGCTACATATACTGGGCTCCATCCATACAGGTTGTCTTGAACAGCTAGTGCTCCATAACTTACAAGCAGCTTGATAATAGCAAGCTTGGGAGCCATCCACTTAGATGGGCGATAAGATATACCAGATAAAGAATCCTCCGCTAAGGATTCTTCTACCATGCAAGCAAAATGCATTGGGGTGTTGCCATCCTTTACACTCCTAGAGTTAGGGTTAGCCCCATTTGCTAATAAGGACTGTACGGTGTCTGTACGAGCATACCAGCATGCTAACATCAGTGGTGTTTTACCATCTTTGTCTGGTAAATCAATTTGACCCTTTTCAGCATACTGCTTCAACACTTCTTCATCCACCGAACCTTTACAAATCAAAGTAGATAGGTCACCTGCTGGGTCTGAAGAAGTTTCACCACTGCTACAGGTAGATGCCATTGTTCCAACAACAGCTAAGGCAACATCCTTTGGGATTTCCTGCAAAACGGAGACAGAAAACAAACAAATGAAAATTAATTTTAAAAAACACATCTTCTCTAAATCAACCATGTCAATTATTCTGTGAGGGATGTTTATCCATGGGTGCGTTTATCAAATTTTGCTTCTCATAAACAGCGTTCCTATACTATATCGAAACACAGTATACGAACGAGATTTGCGGGATGTCGCGTTTATCAACTCATCATGCTTCAAAATGAAGGCCTTGTCTCTGCGCAGCTGCTTTAATTTCAACTAGGGTGCACGCTTTTTAATTTTGGATCTAACTACTAGTACTACATACTAGTAATATTGTTAGAGGTAAACATAAAGGATACTAAATAGCGATCTTCTTGTTAACATGTGCAGCGATGTAGTGACAATGATGAGAGAAAAAGCTGTCCCACGAGAAGTACTGCCCACAGGAACTCAAGCCTGATGTCAGAAAGCACTTATTTTGTATTGAAAGTGACAGTCAAGATGACAGCAAATTAGAGTGGAGAGTAATGATGATAATAGCACTGTCAATGAAAATCACAGTCAAGTTCAAAAGCAAGTTTTAAATCCCCACTGTACTAGTTACTTGCACCCTCTATATAGCAAACAATGCTTAATCTGTGCCTGATAGTCCCCCATGATCCCCTTTTTTATGTTAATTGAAAGCTGATTTGATGAGATAACCACCTGTCAGTCACCTTACAAGGAGGTCTAATTCCCCCTGGGCAAACTAGTACAGACAGGCTTTAAAGGAAATTCAGAGATCGGAAGCTACACATCTTCTACACAATCTGCAACTCACTTCTGAACAAACAAAACGAGCTACTTCTCCTTCTACAAACACATAACATTGATCTTGTCCTGCTTACAGAAGTTTTCCCCAAGAACCCCTTTAACCCCCTTACACATGTAGACTTCATGTTAGAGGGAAATGATTCGCACTGCAATCTGGAGGATGGTTTATAGAGGAGTTGCAATTTATATTGCAAGAGATCTCTACCACCTTGTCAGTGAATGTGATTTGCAGCACAGTTTCCTTGAATCAGTGTGAATCTTAACTACTCTAAGAGGCTCAGACAAACTACTGATTGGATGCATGTACAGAAGCCCATCACTAGACAACCATGAGGAACTAAAACTAGCATTTACACAAGTCACATCAATCAACACCTCCCTTGCCCTCATAGCAGGATACTTCAACTATCCCAACATTGATTGGAAGCTTGGAAGGGCAAGGACCCATACAGTACAGGAGTTCATTGAAACTGTCGCTGACTGTTATCTACACCAACACATTGGTGAACATACCAGATTTAGAGAAGGCCAACGTTCCAGTATACTAGTTCTGGTTTTCATGAATGAAGAAGGCATGATCAACCACATACACTATGTATCTGGATTCGGAAGAAGCGATCATATTGGAATCCTCTTTGACCTTACAGTATACACGAATGACAACCACAACCCAACTCCTCACTTCCAATGAATTGCACAGAGGGCAGTATGATGATAATGTGTAAAGAGCTAGAAAAAATCAAGTGGGAATTCGAATTGGAGAATAAAAGTGTAGAGGATGCTCAGAAGTTTCTTGTAGACACCCTGATGACTGCAATAAAAGGAGAAGGTCATATTGAAGTCAAAACTGAAACATCGCAGAAACAGAGATGGATGACTAGAGAGGCTTTGAGGAAACAAAGCCAGAAACATTGAGCTTAGAAGGAGGCATAGAAGACCAAACATCCTGTGGGCATCATGAGCACAAGGAGATTAGCCAAACAGCTGCAAACTCTGACCAAGCAGTTATGTAAGAATTTTGAGAAAGACCTGGCTATGAATGTGAAATCAAATCCCAAGGCATTATGGAGGTATACAAATAGCAAACTCAAAACCTCTTGCAGACTAGGCGAACTCAGAACTCCGGATGGTGAACGAATATCAACTGATAAAGGAAAAGCGGATGCATTGAACACCTTCTTCGCCACTACATTCACTGATGAGGATAAAGGGCACATTCCAAAACTCCCACAAAGACACAAAGGAGAGACATTGACATCTATCTCAATTTCTGAAGATGATGTTTATAAGAAGCTTGTCCACCTGTCAAAGTACAAATGTGCCGGACCTGATGGCATTCACCCTTGCGTTCTAAAAGAAACAGCCGCCTCAGTTTCAGAGCCCCTCTCCATAATCTACAATGCATCATTGAAGGAAGGCAAACTACCAAGTGCATGGAAGGTCAGTCATGTGGTACCTGTCCACAAAAAAGCCAGTAAGATGGATGTTAAGAACTACAGGCCAATCAGCTTGACATCAGTACCATGCAAAATTCTGGAGTCATTCATTAGATGAGATAGTTGCCCACCTGATGGAAAATGACCTACTTTGTGTTTGTGATGAACAGCATGGCTTCGTTCCAGGACGCTCTTGTGTGACACAGCTTCTGACTGTCATGGAGGCATGGACTGACATGCTGGATAAAGAAAGCGCCAGACA
Organism: Strongylocentrotus droebachiensis; assembly: GCA_035222895.1. NCBI lineage: Eukaryota > Metazoa > Echinodermata > Echinoidea > Camarodonta > Strongylocentrotidae > Strongylocentrotus > Strongylocentrotus droebachiensis. The sequence continues at coordinate 42,502 of JAVYIG010013188.1, forward strand.
GGATCGAGTTTGGACAGACAATTAGCGTTTCTGCTCCAGACAACTTACCAAGACACCCAACTACGAGAAGGAACTTCAAGGAAGCAACATAAAATTGAACTGGAAGCCCGACTACCGAGAACACAGCATTCTTCCAGAATCTGGGGTAATGGTAAAGGAGGAGAGACCTCGAGGGTTACAGTGATTTAGTTTGCTTTAATTCCGCCCCCCAGGCACAGGCGACGACAAATAATGATGATAATAATAATAAAGAAGAACAAGGGGATCGAGCTCCAGTTTCAATTAAAACATGAATTATTAACATGTTCATGTACTCCATACAGTCATAATGCAACAGAAAATATATAGTGCTGTTTGTGTAAAACAGTATTGTTAGTATTGACATTCCTGCATAATTAAAGATGTTTATGCGTGGGTATATAGTCGTTCGTGAAGTAGGCGACTTGGCGATCACTCCTAATCACTACATAACACTGAGCCAACGGGTATTACGCCCCCGTGCGTACGTCCATGAGCTGCCCTCTATATACCCACGCTTGAGCAACTTTAAGATAACTGCAAATATGACGAAGTGCAAATGATCCAGCTAGCTATGCAAGAGTTCATGAACAAGTTTGTGCAAGAGCGTGTGATTTTACAAGTGAAATATGCTGGTGTTCATATACATGTATACGGTCAATCAGAGGCGGCCCTCCCATGGGGCAGGAGGGGCACAGTGCCCCCCCCCCCTCCCACTTTTTCAAGCCCCCCAAAAGTGCCCCTTTTTACATAGGAATAGTGCCCCTATTAATTTGTAGAAGTGCCCCTTCCCTTTTCACCTCTGATAAGTGCCCCTTTTATTTTCACATGTGCCCCTTTTCTTTTGACAAGTTCCCATTTTCCTTTGCAAAAAGTGTCCATTTTCCATTCTCATAAGTGCCCTTCTTAATCTCTATAGTAAGTGCCCCTTTTCAGGTACGAGAAGTGCCCTTTTTCATTTTTGATAATTGCCCTATTCAAATCTGAGAGGTGCCTCTTTTACAGTGACAAGTGCCCCTTTTCCTTTGTAAGAAGTGCCCCTTCGCCTTTTAATGACTACCCCCATTTAACTTGGATAAGCGCACCTTTAATATATTTTCACATGTGCTCCTTTACCTTTCTAATAAGTGCCCCGTTTCCTAATGAAAAGTGCCCCTTCCCCTTCTCATAAATGCCCCTTTTCCTCTCTGGTATATGACCCTATCCACTTCAGATAAGTGCCCCCTTCACCAATGATAAATGCCACTTTGAAATCTGATCGGTGCCCATTTTCTTTCAACAAATACACATTTTCCTTCATTATAAGTGCCCCTTTTTTCATTCACATAAGTGCCCCTTTTCATATCTGGTCGTTGCCTATTTTCATGTGCAATAACCGATAAGTGCCTCTTTCGATCACCTCTGATAATTTTTCTTTTAACAATGATACGTGCCCCTTTTCCTTTCTAATAAGAGATCTATCCCCTTTTCATAAATGCCCTTTTTACCTCTTATAAATGCCCCTTTAAAAATCTGATGGGGGCCCCTTTTCCGTCAACAAATGCTAATTTCCCATTCTCATGACTGACTTTTTTCATCCCTGGTGAGGCCCCATTTTCACCTCCGATAATTACTCTTTGTACATATTTTGACAAGTTCTGATACAACTTACAAGTGCCCCCTGTTCCTCTCATTAATCGTGCCCCTAATTTCAAGCGACTAAGAGCAATTTCCCCCAAAGCTCAATCGCTACGCTCGCACCCATTTATAGATGATATAATTATGTTACCTATCAAAGGTCTTTTTAGTCTTCCATTATGAGAACGTGCTAATTAATAGGCATGCACTTGCACACATGAATAGTCAATACGTACACAAATAACACACAGATGCACACAATCATGCCGACAGGGGCGTACGCAGGAGGGGTTTGGGGGTTCAAACCCCCCCCCCCCCCTCTTTGGTATTTTTATGTGTGTAAACCCCCCTAAAAAAACCTAAAACCCCCCCCTTTGGATTTTTTTTTTTTTTTTTTAATAAAAAAAAAATATGCCCACGGCTAACCTAAAAAAGGTGACCTTACCCCCCCCCCCCCCCCAAACGAAAAAAAATGTCACATTTTCAAATTTCGAGACCAAAAAAAAAAAAAAAAAGTGTCCGCTTACCCCCACCCCCCCCCCCCCCCCCCCCCCCTTTCGGCTGGCTGAGTCGTTGCGATTTTTTTGGACTCCAAAAAAAAAAAAAAAAAAGTGTCCGCTTACCCCCCCCCCCCCCCCCCCCCCCACTGAGCGACTTTTCGGCTGGCGCGATTTTAAATTTTTTGGGAGCAAAATATTTTGGGCCCGATTTTAAAACCCCCCCCCCCCCCCCTTGGAAAAATCCTGCGTACGCCCCTGCATGCCGATATGGCTGTTAAGCAAGTTTGATAGTATTATAGTAGACTCTTAATTTTGTTTTTTTTTATTATTCTTTCTAACATCGGTGAGTTGTAGAAATTGTATTTTACTGCTATTTATTTAGGTTCCATGTCAGCTCGCCTAATGTCAGCCCGCCCCCTTCCAAAGTCGCCCACAATTGGTCATGTCGCCTCCCGATTTTTTTTGCCGATTTTGGGATTCTTGGTCAGCTCGCCCCCATTTTTTTGGTCAGCTCGCCCCCTAATTTGTTGTTTTAATTTGATGTCTTTTACAAGTCAAAGTCAAGCCATTTTTAGTTCCTGGCATCTCAGTACTATGATATTACTAAATATTGAAAATTTTCCATTGTAACTGCATATTTTCGAGGATATTTGCATCTAAGTTTCACTCTCTCAATACCCCTATTGTCTCCTCTCTGTCAGTGCTGTGCTGCGGAGCGGGGAGACCCTCTTCATGGCTTTCTGGCTAGCTCACTGTCTTGTTACTCTCACTCTTTCTCTCTCCCCCTCCCCCCCCCCCCTCCCTCTCTCTCTCTCTCTCTCTCTCTCGCTCTCTCTATCTCTCCCTCTATCTCTCTTTCTCTCCCTATCTCTCTCCCACCCCCTCTATCTCCCTTTTCTCACTCTCCTTCTTTCTCTCTCTCTCTCTCTCTCTATTTCTCTGATAGGCCTATAACTTCCTAAATAAAAGGGTGACATGTGAATGCATTTTTGAATAATGTTACTATAGAATTTTACTCTTTTTTAAACTAAATCAGATTTAATTGTACAAAATCCTGTTTGACTTCTTAACAATTCCCAAGATGATGCACATTATATCGAATATTGTAATGGCAAACTTTTACCCATGTTTTTATGCGAAACTTATCTTATTTTTATGCAATATTCTACAAGTACCTTTTAGTATATTGGCCCAAATACAAAATGTTCTGCATTTTACCTATAAAAATTTGTTTAAATCATTGTAGCATCTATTTGATTTTATAATTCCTGGATTTGGTTTCTGTTGTTGTCTCTGTTTCTGTTATTGAAGAAAACACCATACCATACCATACCATACCTATCTGGCTATGCATTTTCCAACCAAAACATTTAATTCTTTTGAATATCAAAAATGTATCACTATTCATATATTGTATAAGTTCAATATATAATTTTATTGCAAATATGGTAATACAATTCAGATTTCTGTACCAAGCAATTTGCCAAGGTCGTTGAAGCACAATTATGTACAAAAGAATTGCAATTTTACTACCATAATGCTACCATGCATAATGTTTTACATGTAATTTTACTTTGTCACTGATGTATACTTTGTAAAAGAAACTGATTCGGCTCTCGGGCCGCGAATGTTTTTTAATGAAATAAACCATTTTAAATAAATAAATAAATAAATCGTTCTGGTTGGCTTAGTGACGGAACTTAAGGGAGTATCCACAGGCTATAGGGATAATAAGGATTTTATAGATTGGCTTTCTTAGCTTTTCTCAAGTAAAATTTGTACACGCAAGCAAATTAGAGCATTTTCAGATCCCTTTTTAATCCCATAGTTTGTGTTCACTACTACAAGACCCATATACTAGAACGTGTCGTCATGAGATAGTTGTAAAAGTTTAAAATAGAAATAGAAGAGAATGTCTCTACATTGAATTAAAAGTGAGCTATAATTGATATGACTTATATAAGTTTATTATGTAGCAAATAGATCGAAATAAAACCTTTCGGCGGTAGACCCAAATGAACGAAACGTTATCTAATTTTAGTCTCACTGATTCATTCTATAAGTGCGTGATTTTGTTTAAAGAATAAGAGACGACCATGCGTGACCAACATGAACACCTGCTCATCTTTTCAAGTATTCGAAAGCACTAGTAGGTTCCAACCTTAACCTGTATAGTTATTTTGTATATAGATGTCACTTTCTTTCAATCTGTGCACAAATAAAAAGCAGTTATTCTTTCAAATACATACCTTATTGTATGTCGCGGCGCTTTTGTCCTTCATTATTTTAAAGCGCGCGGAGGATAAAAGCGCTGAAACAATAATAATAACAAAGATTTCTTTTTTGATAATTCAAACAATGATTAAGAGTCGGTATACAACGAATCGTCTTCTTTGTTCTTTCTCTAATAATTTAATGAAACGTCAAAGCTTCCGCGCTTCACGCGGGAGGCGGAACTTAAATTCAGACAAGGATTAAGAGTCGAAAACCGTTCTCTAATAATTTAATGAAACGTCAGCACGGTGAGGGAAAACTGAATTCAGACAAGGATTAAGAGAAAAATATCATAATAATAAATACAGTACAGCCCAGGACCAAAATCCAGTTGAAACCAATTGGAGCAAAACCAATTGAAACCAGTTGCCAACTGGTTTCAATAGGGAAATTGGAACAACTGGTTCCAATTGAAACCAGTTGAAACCAATTGCCAACTGGTTCCAGTTGCCTAATTGGTTCCAGTTGCCTAATTGGTTTCAACTGGAACCAGTTGTTCCAATTTCCCTATTGAAACCAGTTGGCTTCAACTGGTTTCAATTGGTTTCAATTGGTTTCAATTGGATCCAATAATATTGAAACTTACAGTTGGCATAAACTTAATTAGTTATAAGTTAATTAGCTTTTGCACTAATTATCGCTCATGTCAACACAGAAGCATTGTTATATGTGTCTACATTAAGTACAATGTAAAGGGCATCATAATATGCAGATCATATAATATATTTAACAAGAGAGGCATTGGTTATATATGTTTGTATTTGATGTATTTTGTACATGGTTAGTGTTTTACTAATCAACTTTTAATCTGTGTAATTAAGAAAATATGTTACTTATGAACATGCTCATCATTGCTAAATTATTAATCTTTATATTTATCTAAAACAAATGCATTACTTGCATATAAAAATTAATTAATAAATACATTGTAAATCAAAATAAATTACATAAAACATTGATCTGCACACAAGCAGATAATATGCAAATTAACTGGTTTCAATTGGATCCAGTTGGGTAACTGGAAATATTTTCCAATTGGAACCAGTTGGGTAACTGGAAATGACTTCTAACTGGAACCAATTAGGTAACTGGAAATGAATTCTAACTGGAACCAGTTGGGTAACTGGAAATGACTTCTAACTGGAAATGAATGCTAACTGGAACCAGTTGGGTAACTGGAAATGAATTCTAACTGGAACCAGCTGGGTAACTGGAAATGACTTCTAACTGGAAATGAATGCTAACTGGAACCAGTTGGGTAACTGGAAATGAATTCTAACTGGAACCAATTGGGTAACTGGAAATGAATTCTAACTGGAACCAGTTGGGTAACTGGAAATGAATTTTAACTGGAACCAGTTGGGTAACTGGAAATGAATTCTAACTGGAACCAGTTGGGTAACTGGAAATGACTTCTAACTGGAAATGAATTGGGTAACTGGAAATTACTTCTAACTGGAACCAATTGAGTAACTGGAAAAATTATCTTACTGGTTCCAGTTGCACTTCTTATTGGTTTGAACTGGAAATGAGTACCCATAACAATATTTTCCAGTTCGGCAATTGGTTTCAACTGGAAATTTTCTATTCCAATTGAAACCAATTGAAACAATTGAAACCAGTTGAAACCAGTTGAAACCAATTGAAACCAGTTGAAACCAGTTGGAGATTTCAACTGGTTTCAATTGGATTTTTGGTCCTGGGAGACTACGTCCAACTTTCCATCTCCCGCCAACAAGCCTTTTATTAACCGGGCGCCGGGCGATTTTTACCCCACGGTCCCTGACTTTTGGCGCCCGGTAAGACGGGGAAAATGAGTACCGGGCGCCGGTCCATTTTTATTTCTGGCGCCCGGTCTGGGAGAATTAACATTTT